>JAZHYW010039807.1:0-40808 GCA_037355805.1 Ixodes ricinus
TTAAGTAACAAAACAAAAGCAATAACGATCTCACCAGCGTTCGGCGCATGCGTGACGCCGCCATAACTTTAGTTCTCAGGAGGCAAATGACAGTGCACGAGAGGGCTCGTGCCTGTCTCGTGCTTCCACACGCGCGGATGCTCCAGCGAGGTTGTCGCACGCGCAGAAAGACTAAAAGTTCCCTCGATGCATTGCGGCAGAACGGCGGCGTAGTCAAACTGGGTGGTGACATCGGTCTATTGCACGGACGATGGGCGCAAACGGCAGGGCCAGCCTAAAGCGTAAGGAAAATGCACACAGAATGAAATGGAAAATATATTTTCTATTTAGCGGTTCAACCGGTCGAACGCATTTTTCGTCTTCGAACTGGAACGGAACCGGAACCGTGCCGTGTGAACGAGAACCGGAACCGAACCGATAAAGTTCAGTTCGACAATTTGCCGATGTCAAGGTCGGTAGTAGCTCCTCCCACCTCTCCACTAGTAGAGCGAATTGAGAGAGGCGACCTCCTCTCCACGGTTTGCTCCGAAGTGGAAAGAGGGGAGAGCTTCCACTTCATTCTGACAATGGCCTGGTTGGTGACTATTAGCGATGTGCGCGGCCAAAAGCGTCGCTGTGGTCAGCTTTCCACGATTGGCCAAACCATGGGCATATGAGCACTGTCAGACTGTCAACTTTGACGGTGTTAGTTTCGGATTGCGATGCTCCTAGCTCTTACTGTGCTTTTAGGAGCGCAGCTCTTAGGCGCCCGTTTCCGGCTTGAGCGGCGTCGGCGTAACCGCGCAGTGAATTATGGGACGCGGTGACGTCACTGATGATGTCATCAGCGTCACGTGGCGATGCTGTCATCAGTGACGATGCGGATTCTGCGGCGTCGTCACTGGCATCGTCAGTGATGACGTCATCGGCATCCGGATCGTCACTGATGACGGCATCGCCACGTGACGCTCCAGGTCACGTGAACCCCTCCCCCCGGGGTCATTTGACCCACCCCCAGCAATTCTCCTCCCTCAAGAGCTGTGCTCTAATTCGGTGCTACAGGGAGCAGAAAACGGCTTTCACTTTTTAAACACACCATCGAACTCGTCGTCGCACCCGATGGCAAGTAGCCAGAATAACAACTGGTGACGTCACGGCAGGCAAATCCTAGTCGTGACGTCACGAGAGAAACCATAAGAGGCGCCACCGAAACATTCTCGGCGCTAATAGGGAAGATTCCACGTCAGTTCATGCAACGATAGTCCGGGTCATAATTTAGATATTTTTGTTAAAAATATATAGGAAAGCTATGTTCTTGAGAGGCACATTCAGCTATATATGAACGCCGTAACAATTTTTTCGCCGAGATAAAATGAGAAACTCTCGTAAAACGTATTAAAAAAGTTAAAGCTTTGATGAGGAAATGACTGTGCAAGAGACAGAATTGTGAAATCTTCTCAATATCCACGCCTCCAGCTTCTCCGTTTTATCTCGGCCCGAAAAAAATTGTTACGGCATTCCGAAGTGAACATGGCTTTCATATATAGACCGACACGTTGTTTCCAAAAACAAGCCCGCGTTTGCCCACACCAGGTGTGGGCACTGCGCGTGCGCAGAAACCGGATTCGCGTTAAGTGAAGCTTGTGCGCACGCTCAGTGCCGTCGACAGCGGCACCGGAGCTGTGTGACGTCAGGGCCGCGTGTTGGTCTATATTTTTAACAAAAATATCGAAATTATGATCCAGACCATCATTGCATGAACCGGCGTGAAATCACCCGTAATAGTAACGTTTGCAAATAGTGAGCCTTATGCTGACGTCTTTTTCATTGTTGCCAGTAGACTCACTTTTAAAAACACGGTGAGGAACTTCATTCGTAAGTTCAACAACTTCCCGGCAAAAAAATTATTTTGGCCCAATATTTGGGTTGCTATTTCAGCAATGTTTGTTAGTTTAGCAAATTTTCGAGGCAAATCGAGGAACATGAAAAAACACCGGAGTTCCCCTTTAAATGGCGCACTTTTGCGATCGTGGCGTTTATTGGGGGCCCGCATTACTGCAATTCGTATTACCAAAATTAAGATCATTTTAAGTTCTCTCAAGCTTAATATAATGTTTGGTTATGACCTAATTTCAAAGCACAAACCACTATGGCATATCCAAATTTCATGCGAAATATCACTGGTGTCAATTGCAGCATTATTATATTTGTATTACATAAACTAAAAATAGTCCAGAATCAATAAAAATATTCAATGTTAAAATGACATTAATTGTGGATGAAGGATATGGTGCTATACTTCGTCTCATCCTACGATGGACTGCAGGCGGAAGCTACAGACTGCCAGGTCAATCCTGACGAGCCGCTTAGAAATTGCAGTGGTATTTCGCTTCGATGCACGTAACACTGCCCGCGCCTCGGATCACTGATGGGAATGGCCGGACAGTAATTAAAATCAAATAGCACCGAGTGATTCATCAATTTGCACAGCAAAGAAAGCCATGACACAGGTTCTTTGCAGTGTCGAAGCTATAGAAATGATGCAGCGCTTTTTGATTCGAAGCATTATTCGCCCTCCCTAATTAAGCATGTCCAAAGTAATTTAGCGTGGAACGTGATTGGACTCTGGCGGCCTGCGACTTCTGCCTTAGTCACATCGTAGGATGTAGGCAAAGTAGAAGTGCGACGTCTTGACAATCAACAAAACTTCCATATTCGCCACATTTCCTTTTTTTTTCATATATAAAAATGTTCTGGTGCGGGCATGTGTAGTGCCGCCATTAGAGCGTCGGGTTTGGCTCTGCGCATTGACAGACTTTCGGACAGGGTCTGTGCAGCATCCAGGCCGTGATGGAACGTGACTGATCGGCGCGTCTCCCGAGCGCGGGAGACCGGGTGACTAGCCAGCCACGTGCTCAGCCTCACGAGCGGAATGGCCTACGTATGGACCGCAGCGCACCGGGAGCTGTGACAGCGCTGTAAAGCGCGTCCTAGAAACAAGGCTATAAGCGGCCGTTTTCGAGTGACGTTAGATGACTGCGTCCACTAGCTCTGGCGGTTAGCGCTGTCTGCGTAAAGCCGAAACTCAGAGCGGTCCAAGGGTTCAGATGCCCAGCTCGAATGCGTACGGGCACTGCTGACATCATCTCGACCCGCGGCGTAGCGGTTAGATCAGCCAGATCAGATACGTAGACGAAATGTGCGTGAAGTAAACATTCTATTCGCATCAAAATGGCGGATTGACCCGTTACAATGTGCGAGCAGCCTATGCCGTGCCGCCGAGCAAGTCAGGGGCCCTCCCCGGAACGCTTCCGGTTTGTCGCGAGAGGGTGAGCAAAGAGCGGACTCCAATACACATTCTGTGCCATTCTTTATGATTGTTGGCGAAGCAAATAAGACTGACAAAAAAAGTTACTCACTTTTACAGAAGAAACCTCCTGCATTTGTCCATAACAATGGTGCTAGCAATGGTTTGTTTGGGTGCATGGCACCAGGGTTCCTGACGTAGGCAATGGGATACATCCAGCACTTTGTAAATCAAAGCCCGTGGTGCCACCACCGCGGCAGCCCCTCCTGGCTTTCCCCCTTCTTCACCCCATCATTGCAGCCACATATCGCAGCTAGGGCCATCTAGATTCGTGACATGCCTCTGGTCCTTGCAAGACATGCCGAGTGCCACAAAGACCACCCACAACGTGGTTTGGGTCTAGGTGATTTTATGGGTCAGGTCAGGGGGCGGTAGGCGTTCGGCCGGGGGGGGGAGTCTGGAGGACATGACATGGTCGAAACGTTGTCCAGGTCTATTTTGCTTACCCAGTATTTGCCAGGCACTAAAACTAAACCTTTAACTAAAAATCAATAATTTTATTTTTAAAAAGTTGACCTTGGGAATTAGTGGGGCGGCCGCCCCCCTGCCCCCCCCCTAAATCTGCCAGTTTGCATTGTTCTGTCGAGCAAGACCAATCATCAAACGTGCGAGTCCTCGCCTAAAGAAGTGGAAAATAGTTTGTTGGTTACCAGAACCGCACTTCTGCCTGGGTGCTTAAGCTTAGGCGGAGATACTGCTTGAAAGCCAGAGAGCTTCAATACAAAAAAAAGCCAAATGAAACAGTGTACATTCCCAGAGGAAAAAAAGATTTGTTTGGGGCTCTCCCCCTTTAAAAATCGCTCGCATCCGAACTCAGAAGGCGATACCACAAACACTGCATCAGAACATTATTTTTCCTCTCCCTATTTCAAACCAGTGCAAGATGCCATACCACAATTTTAACTGCTTTACGAGTCGCGTCTAGCTTCATGAGTAAGATTAGTCGTACAGTACAGAGCTCACGCCTCCAACATCACTCGCCATCCTCCAGCAAGTTAAGTGTCTGCTTCTGAGAAGCACAAGAACAAACCAAACCATAGTGATTAAACAGTGTCAGTAAGGCAAGGCTGGATTTCTTGTGCCCAGATAGGAAGCAGCCAGCGCCTTTAGGTGTTGTCCGCTTGAGCCACCGTGCATGTGTGGCAGGGGGCATCTTTCACCGTTTCCTTCAGGAGAGGCTCTGCCTCTCTGGTGGGGGAAGGCTCTGTCACGACTGCAGTGGGGGAGTATGGAAAGGGTGGGTGTGGGGGGTGGGGGCCAGGGGTGAAATTAGCTGGTAAGAGGGCCGCGTCGCGTGTCGTCCATGGAAGTGCGACGGGTTGGGATTCCCCTGGCTGTTGCCCTGCCCGGGTCCCGAGGGCTGAGCGCTGGGGAATCTGGAAGACACTCCAGGGCACGCCGAGTCACTCCTCAGTTCTGAAGCTGATGAGTTGAAACAATGATAGATCTAAGGCGTTCCCCCATCATACAAGATAAACTCTGAAGATCGCAAAGAACGTGTTTTGAATGAGGCCTGGACACATGCTGTGTGTGGCCAGCTCACTGAGACGGCTCAGAACAACAACCATGGCTGTCAGATGAGACCCAGACACTCGGTCACATATAGATCAAGTGTCTGCCAGTCTCCTGGTGCAGCTGCTTGTTAAGGGTGAATAAGACAGAAAGCGTGGGGCTGCGCTTTTGCAGGGCTTTGATTTTTGCAGAGAAACCGCAGAGGCTGGTTCAAGAACACAATGCCTAGTCGCGAAGCTCCAAACACGGATGCCAAGAGTGCTGCAAAAGAAAATATGTTTCCTGTGCAACCCTCTCTTCAAGATGGTTGCTTTTGGTTGACAGTGGTCCTGGTTTCGGAACATGCTCCCCCCATCGCCCAAGGTGACCTCGATGTGTTGCCATCTTTGGATTGCTTTTTTAACCCCTTAACCATTTTTATTTCCTTGAATTTTTTATCCCATACCGTTTTTTTTTTTTTTTTTATTGTATGTTTACCTTGGATTGCCAGTGTCCCCACAATCACTGGCTACTCCTAATGTGCACGATAAAAACAGAGGAAGTGCCATCTCCGAGCAACGCCGGCGAACCTAAGCTTAATGCCTGGCCTGTCCCAAACAGCCAAGGGGTGAGGTAGGGTGAGCATACGAGCTACATCGTCCCAAATGGTTTGGGGTCGATACAGGACGAGCGAGGCTCGTCCAAAACGGTTAAGGGGTAAATAGGAAAATCGGCCGCATATACAGTAGAACCTCGATAATTCGATCTCGGTTTATTTGAAATCCCGGATAATTCGCAAAATTTGCACGGTCCCATGACTTCTCATTAAAATATGACCGGATAATATGAGCGCTCCGCGCGTGCCTACCCGGTTAATTCGCAGATTTGGTCCTCCAGGTTCAATTTGTAGTTGCTAGGTGGCGCGAGTTGGCGTCCAGATTCGGAAGCAAAACCAAACATGGCGCGCGTCTTCGCTGCTGTAGCTGCTCCGTTTCCTGTTTGCTGGTCCACGCACTTAGTAGTCCCTTTGTTTTTTGTGGCTTTGGCAGGTTTTGGGTAGGCCTAGTTGCACTCGGCTCACGTGGAGTTCATGATCGGACGTGGAGTTCATGATCGGATCGGTGTCAGTCATCGTTGTTCTCGTCGCTGCGGTGCTGTGGTTCGGCCGTTTCGATGTGCACAGGCCAAAGATGCCCAAGTATAAATCCTTAACCTTGAAGCAAAAGATTTGCCTCATCGAAGAAGCAAACAAATCGACGTGCTCGAAAACGAAGCTCGCGGAGAAGCACCAGGTGCCGATCTCCACACTTTGCACCATTCTGAAGAACCAAGCAAGGATCATCGAGGCGTACAGCAAGACGCACTCTGCAAAGCGGTCGCGCATTCGATTCCCCACATACCCGGACGTCGAAGCCGCCCTGATAACTTGGCTCCAGAATGCCACCGCAGCACACCTTCCTGTCGACGGCACGATTTTGCGAGAGAAGGCCAACGATTTAGCTTTGAAACTTGGACATGAAGAATTCAAGTGCAGCAATGGATGGTTTTCCCGCTTCAAAGAACGGAACAACTTGACATACCTTACGGTGTGTGGTGAGAGCGGGAGCGCGGACAAGACTGTAGTCGAAGATTGGATAAAGCACACCTTGACTCCACTTCTTAGCAAGTACAGCGCAGAGGACGTCTACAATCTGGACGAAGCAGCTCTGTTTTACAAGATGCTTCCTACAAAAACATTTGCAGCGAAAGACGCCGACGTCAAAGGACGGAAACAGGCAAAAGATAGGATCACAGTCTTGTTCGGTGCGAACATGACGGGCGAACACAAGCTGCCCCTCCTGGTCCTAGGAAAAGCGGAGAAGCCACGATGCTTCAAGAATGCTCGGCTTCCACCGGCCAACGAACTCATCTACCGAAACAACAAGAAAGCATGGGTCACAGCAGCCATCTTTGAAGAGTATGTGCGACTCCATGATCGCAAGTTTGCGGCAGCAGGACGAAAAGTTGTTTTCGTCGTTGATAACTGTCCCGGCCATGGTGACATTCAGAACCTCAAAGCGATCAAGCTGGTCTTCCTCCCACCGAACACGACGTCCATCTCGCAGCCAATGGACCAAGGTGTTATTCTTCATACGCGGAAGATCTATCGCCACCACCTTTTGAAGCGGATGTTACTCTGCTACGACAATGGCAAGGGCTATTCCATCGATCTTCTCGGGGCTATATGCCTGATCGTGTATGCGTGGAAACAGGTGAAGTCAGAAGTCATCAAGAGGTGCTTCGAACACGCTGGATTTTCGAAGGAACGACCGGCCGTGGAGGGGGAGATAACGCGGATACCGCCAGTGCTACTGCCAGTGTTGTGCCTGGGATTGACGATGAGGGAGAGGAGCTTTGCTCCCGCATTAAGGACAGTGACGGTGAGTCGGTCGGCATGAAGTTCACAGAGTACTTAAACATGGAAGAGAATGAGCAAACCTGCTACGCGGACGTTGAGAGCGAAATCACTGACCGTGGGACCGCAGAGATTGACGACGATGATGAGCCGCCTCGGGCCCCCGCTCTAGGGGAAGTTATACAATCGCTGAATGTCGTCCGCAGCTTTGTTGAATGTAACGGCGGTGATCATGAAATGTTGCGCCTCGTTAGCCTTCTCGAAAATATGACGTTCGGCGCTGCTAATTACAGAACGCGGCAGTCCCATATCGACGACTACTTCGGGTGATGTTCTCTCGTTTTGACCAGAGGCTCTGGTTTTGACTACTTGTTTTGAATAAAATGTTTCCTTAAAGGTTCAAGGCTTCGCGCACAATTTTTTGTCGTTTTTTTTCGTTTTTGGATAATTCGCAAATCCGCATAATTCGCATATTTCTCGCCGTCCGACCGACTTTGAATTAACGAGGTTCTACTGTAGTTATACGCCCTATTTGGCGATCTCTCAAACCTCCGAAGGCGCCCTTAATGGATACCTCCTACCATCTCGCTCTCCCAATTACGCAGGATGCACTGGCAATCCAGGATGGGTAGGTTCGGGACACCAGTGCGGGCAGCAGTGAAAGGAGTGCGGGCCACGTTCCCTATCACTGCCGCTGTTGGTCAAGCCCAGACCTACACGAGTGTTAGTGGAGCTGAGCCTACGCCTGGGCGCTCGTACACATCCATTTAGCTGGGAATGAAACATTCAATTAGGGTGTCGCCGAACCGGCCAAGGTTCAAGTTACGCCAGAGTTCGACTTTTTCGAACTTTTAGTGGAAAGTTCGGCGAACTCTGTACTCAGGTTAGACTCTTATGCGCATGCGCTACAGGCTGGCCAGTTGGCTTCGGATTGGATGGTGGATATTAAGGGATAAATTAAGGGCAGCATCTGATTGGTTATTTCAGTTAATACAGTGCAAAACAAAGTTATTAACTTCTTCATAATAATTATTTTCACTTAATTGCAGCTGTTCATAAAATTAAATAACCCTTTGTATAAAAAAAAATTCTCCTAACCTAGATATACTCAGGTCAAGGTCTGGCCACTGTCCATAAAGTCGAACCGGTCGAATCTGATAGTTCAGAACGGACACAGTCGAACCCCGAAAGTTTAATCGAAAAATCTGGTTTTGAATAAAAAGTTTACACCCCTACATTCAATTCTATTTGAATGTCAGTAGCTAGAATGCAAGTAACAGATACCTTAAAGCCCAGGCCAGTACACAAAAATCGTAACCCACCAAGCACGAAACT
This sequence comes from Ixodes ricinus, assembly GCA_037355805.1. NCBI lineage: Eukaryota > Metazoa > Arthropoda > Arachnida > Ixodida > Ixodidae > Ixodes > Ixodes ricinus. Next base: position 8,568 of record JAZHYW010039807.1, read on the forward strand.
TACAGGCCACATATAACTGAACGCTGGCGAGTAAATTAATTTTTTAACCATGCTGTGCCATCTATAACCTATTGAAAAAAAAAACAATAACATGTCTTGTTGGCAGCACTGTTTTTTGCATTTATTTGCTTTTTTTTGTTTGTTTTTAATCCATATGTATCTCACCTTGCATTTGACTTAAAAAATATAAATGAAAAATACATGGGATTTTGAAGCATAGTGTGAAACGGAAGTTATAACTAGATAAAAATGACAAATTATCACACATCTGTAATCATTCAAAAGAGGAACTTCAGTCATACTGTTTTGAAGAGTACTCACGCAGACAAATGTCCTAAGTTGAGACACGCAGACCTTAATTAACTTGTGTATGGAAATCAATGCATACTTGATATAGTGATGGCCTGTAGCTGAGCCGGTTGGTTATCCATGCTTACTGATTACCAGCTGAACGTTAGGAAAAGCGACGAAGAGAGAAAGATACACACTGCTGGACTAGCAACCCTTTTAATAAACTTCCTTTTCCTCAACCTCACCCTAAAGGGTAGCTTCTTCTTCTTCAGTCAGAGCTTAGACAGAGACTTCCTTTTGTCCCCACGAACCATGTAGTTTCTCTTCTTGACTTTCGGATCTTGCAAAACTTCCTTCTTTTTGTCTTTTATACTCTCTGGCGGTGTCACCCTCGCTTTTACTCGGTCCGATCTTGGCGTCAAGAAGTCCCAACTTGGTTCATCCGAGGGGCCGCTCTCCTCAGATACATTTTTTCTTTGGGCAAGAGCGCGATGGAGGCAACACTCACGCATTCTCCCTCCCGCTCCTCAATGGCCAGCGCCTCGAGGAGCTCTCTTCCAAGCTGCTTTCGGTGTTTTGCTACGACGGTAATGTTTGTGAAATCAGGAACACATTTGCAGGCCCGACAATGTGCCGAAAGGTGGCCCGCGCCGGGACGTTAGTGTGGCCACAGAGGCTGCATGTTCTGCGGGGCTGCGCACCGCCCATGCATCTCCCTACGAGCTTCTGCCCTATAAGGGGGTGCAGCTTTTTGCGCAGCTAGGTGACTCAGGAGTCTGGGTTGAGCACCCTTCTCGGCGTTATGTGAGAACCCTGATGCAATGGACAGCATTGAGGCGGATCAAACCATGCCATGGGCGAAGCCTTTACGTAGTGGTCCCGTATGTTCACGGCATTACTCATCGGTTAAAGAAGATCGCCGGCCGACAAGGCATCCACGTGTTGTGCTCCGCCCCCAACAAGGCGTACATCCATGTGCCGTAGGGTGAACCGGAAAACCGCCCAGAATGGGACGACAATCCCGCAGCACTGCGCATCGAACACCCTACGCCCCATGCGAAAAAGGAGTTGTTTACAAGATCCCTATGTCATGTGGCAAAAGCTACATAGGGCAGACAGGGAGGTGCATAAACGATCGCACCGGAGAGCATGCAGCCTCTGTGGCCGCACTAACGTCGGCGGGCCACCTTTCGGCACATTGTCAGGCCTGCAAATGTGTTCCGGATTTTACAAACATTACCGTTGTAGTAAAACACCGAAAGCAGCTTGGAAGGGAGCTCCTCGAGGCGCTGGCCATTGAGGAGCGGGAGGGAGAATGCGTGAGTGTTGCTCCATCGCGCTCTTGCCCAAAGAAAAAATGTACCTGAGAAGAGCGGCCCCTCGGATGAACCAAGTTGGGACTTCTTGACGCCAAGATCGGACCGAGTAAAAACGAGGGTGACACCGCCGGGAGTATAAAAGACAAAAAGAAGGAAGTTTTGCAAGATCCGAAAGTCGAAGAAGAGAAAACTACATGGTTCGTGGGGACAAAAAGGAAGTCTCTGTCTAAGCTCTGACTGAAGAAGAAGAAGCTACCCTTTAGGGTGAGGTTGAGGAAAAGGAAGTTTATTAAAAGGGTTGCTAGTCCAGCAGTGTGTATCTTTCTCTCTTCGTCGCTTTTCCTAACGTTCAGCTGGTAATCAGTAAGTACTTGATATACTTTACCAAGCATGTAAAATCTTATAAAACCATAAAAAATAAAGAGTGTGCATTAGCGGGGAAAAAGACCGGAACTAAAAACGATTCATGGCGCCTACAGAACACTCAATTCATACACCCCGCTAAATACATCGCCAGTCTAGCCGAAATTTTTCGCCCGGCAATCTTGACGCTATTCTTTGTAGATTAACTCTGAGACTGCACGTCCCTGCCCCTTCCTACTCTTGGTGAACCAGTGTTAAACTCACCTGAAGTTCTGTCCCGGCTTCTGCTCTGCTGCAGCGTCTGGGCTAACATCTCATACTTGCGGATGTCATTTTCGGCCACGGACCACGGGCAAACTTCATTGCTCCTCAAAGTGGTCCTTGCGGATCTCTGGCACGGGGTCGCTGTCCTCAACATCCTGCCAATGGACGCGCAAAAATGTCTCATTTCCCAAAGAAATACACAAAACACTGAAAGCCAAAGCTCAGTAAGTCCAAGGGAAAGTTTAGTTTCCATGCACACAAAGCACAGTAGACTCGCTGTTCCAAGCCCTAGAAATTCCAGTAAATACTAAATAATTTCCTGGATAGCTATTATTTCAGCGTGTTAGCCCAATCACTCCATTGCTACATAAAATTGCATATCACTGGATTCCTAGATAAAAATATAACCTATAGACAAAAAGTGCTACAAAAGACAAGTGACACCTTGCCTTCTACCTCATGTGCCAACTAGCACACATCTATACATTTATATGACGCACGAGGGAAAAACTTAAAAACACTTAGAGCCCCTTTCCACATGTGGGTGCTTCTGCAAGCCCAGGCATCGCCAGACCTGCTTTGGGATGAGGTTTCACGAGTTTCCTGTGCTCCCTCTAGAAAACTACCACGGACAGGAGAATGCCCATCCATGGGGTAAGCACGAGGGCCGCCAGATAGCTTGACCGCAACACCCTCCCCCAAAACACTCAAACATACCTCTAAGAACAATAGCAAAAAAAAAAAAACACACTATATATTTAGTTGGTGACAACTAAGTGTAGTTGTCACCGATGTTGAGAGAAGGCTGGCACTCTTTTCCAGTGTCGACAAAGTAGAGGAAAGAGGTATGAGCCTGAACTCTTGACCTTAACGCCGACTACAGGAGTATTCACTGAGCATCAGGGGAAGCACTGCTGAGCACGTGCTTCTACGGTTCTTGTGCGTGCATTCCGCACCATCAAGGTTGCCGGTCCTGGCAGCCTACTAATGTGAGCTTGTTCTGAGCGTGCCATCTAAACATCGCCTTCAAATATGGCGTCTAGTGTTCTATCGGCGAGAATGCGAGTTCCAGCCGAATGCGGTGGCACTCTTCCATTACGTAAGTGCGAGAAGGCTGCGACATCGCACGCGTTGCGTCGGGAAAAGAGGGAGGGGCTGCGGGCGCACCATGTTTGCGTCCGGGTTCTGTGCCCGCCTCCTTCCTTGCGGATCTCCTGCTCGATGGACTCCCGGATGGCCAGCTTGCAGGCCCGCTGCAGATTCCACAGTCCGCGCTCACTGAAGCCAGGGCTGATGCCGCCAGGAACGATCAGGTCCACGTCCTGTGGAGGAGGGGGGCCACCCGAATGCAACACCGCCGGCAAACCACCGGCGAGGCGGGTGCCCTTCGAGCCGATAGAAATGCATCTCCGCTGAAGGAATCGTGCTTTTGACGCAGAGACCTTTCCGCTGCCCATCACCCGCAAACAACACGAAGTTGTATTTCAATCCACCATCACAAAACGTCATATGCAGAATTGGTTTATAGAGAAGAATGCAGTAGACGCTAACTCTAGTATCAGCCTTCCAGGCACGCAATGCAGTGTCAGGGTTGCCGCGTCAGCCTTTTGTGCCGTTTCTTTTTTTTATTGTTGTTTTTGCTACTCGTAGCTGGTGAAGTTTTATTCAAGCATCTCTAAACCCTCTCTCTCTCACCCCTTCCATTTTTGTTTTTTGTTATTTGTTCCTTCCACAATTAAAGTGTGGCCGGCAAAGGCCACATCATAGATGTCTGGCAGACGGCCAAACACGCAAATTTTCTTTTGACTGCGGCACACTTAGCTAAATCGAGTTCGCCTCAGTAAGAATGCAATTCTTCATTAAAGGGAAGATGGGGCACTTCTGCATTTGAGAAAACGTCGGACTTGTGTTCATTTGGCCTTTAGAATAACAGATATCACAATTATATTTCAATGCACGCCTGAGAGCCATAAGAGCACTTTCAAAATAGGGCTGAAGCCCCGCCTCCTAGTTTTGGGCAGCCAAAAGATCCGTCGATGACGCTTTTCACGCACAGCGACTTTCTTTTCGTTTTCTCGCGTTTCACACTACTTGCGCAGCAAAAGGTTTGGGTGGCTCGGGTTCACGGGGTAAAATGCACTAGAATTCACCTCAACTCATTTTTTCAAGAAGCTCCCCATCTTCCCTTTAAAATGATGAGCCACCAGGTTTCCACGCAAGCGCAGTGTCTCGGGGACTCTGAGAACGGAGCTACTGCAGATGCCCAGAACATGTCACAGCCCAATAGGAAAAGGTGGTGGCAGTGGGGAAGGATGGCACGTGCATGGAGGCCCTGAAACGCCCGCAATATGGGAATGAGTAGCTTGGGACGGACATTGCCCCTTGTTAATTTGCACGTACCAGGAGCGGGGAAAGGCCCCTTGACCCCACTCCACAGCAGAGATACTGGGCTATCCACAAACGTTTCGGGCTGGCTTCATGCAGCAAGTGAACTGTTCTGGTGATGAAATGCAACAGCTACTATGGGCAGTGTGTAAAATGAAGAGCGAGAAGGGCAAGGGGGTGGACAAAGAACTGAGGTACCCCAGCCCCATTCTTTATATTGTCAAAGTAAAGTGAAAAGAGGCACCGTTCGGCAGCCTCCAACACTCACATCAACACGCTCTAAATGAAACTAAACCTTAACTTTCAAACACCCACAAAAAAAAAAAAAAAAGTTGCATTTTATTACAGTTTTTATTAACGTCTACCTATTGGTCAATCAGACAATAATCCTGGCCTTTTTGCCAAAACAGGGTACATCCACTAATGTAATCAAAAAACGAAACGCAAAGAAACTGCAGTAAAGTGGTTTGTCATTTGTGCTGTCTGTATTCCATGTTCCTTTCCAGTCCTCAAACTTTTGTGGTGCTATTTTTAATCAAAGCAGAAAAAAGAAAAAAAAAAAGAAGAAAAGAACGTAATCACACATAAAAAATTAGTACTACGTAGAATGCACGTCTCTTCGCAGTCTCGATTGCGTGTGTGTGTTTATGTGCAAACGAGCTGTCACCTAAACTAAGAAACGCTGAAATTGTCCTTATAAATATATGAGGGAAGTTTATCCTTTTATATCTAGTCTGTGGTTGAACATTTTTCGCATTCATAAAGCTCCAAAGGCCGAAGACCCGGCTCATAATGACGATTCTGCATGAAACACCAGGTGTCGGTGTCATGCACGCCAACGACGTCCTTGAGAATGTGGGAAAAGCGAGTGTAGCCCGGCACCGGCAAACCCGGCTTTGGGATGAGGGCCGGCGCTTGCTGTGCCCTCCTCCGAAAACTACCACAAATGGGAGAGATCCCAATTGCGGGGGTGGGGCAGGAGGGTAGCGGGATCAACCCGGTTGGCTAACAACACGGCCAGACTTTGCGGCATACGGAAACAGGGTCGAGACTTCACACTTTGTTCAAGCACACTTCCAAGTTTGTGCATCAACCAATGTCCTTTACTTGGGAAGTAGGGTGCCGCAGCGTAACATCTGCCCTTTGCGAATCATGGCACGGTTTTTCACGGCACATATGTGGCAGTTTTGGAACCCCGACAGCAGAACTGCTCACCCGATTTCCAGAAGGGTCGAGTCTACATGGAGGGAGCCAGTGCTCCGATTGCCACTACCCCAAGAGCAGCCCAGGCATGCATCTCCTACCACGCGCACAGAACATCTAATTTCAGAACTATAAATAGCCCCCACCAGGTGAAACATGGCGAGAACAACACCTATAGTTCCCCAAAGTACGATCAGAAAGCGGCACTCACCAGGCGCATGCGGTTTTGTGCCTAAGCATAAACTTTGAAATATGCAATTATACAACCCTCGAAGGGTTAATGCTCCAGTGGCACAATCGCATAGAAGGCCACATTGTGCCAAACGCATGCAGAGGGAAAGCGCGAGAGGAGGACTCCCTGGGTGCCAGCGGGGACTTCCTGAGGACTGGCCTTGAGGATGGCCATGCGGGACTTCTCGTCCGGCAGCGGGATGTAGATGAGCTGGTCCAGGCGGCCCGGACGCAGGATGGCCGGGTCGATGATGTCCGGCCGGTTGGCAGGCCCCGATGATGAACACACGCTTTCTTGCTGCCTGCGGTGCCGTCCATCTCCGTCAGGATCTGGCTGATCACGCGGTCCGCACGCACCGCCTGCAACGCAAGTTGCACAAGCGCATTTATGAGCTGCGCCTTGCGCTTTCCGCAAATACTCACAGGCGAAAACCTCCCAGACGCGCTGCGGTGTCGACCGAGACTTTTTTGTGCCGCGAGACAGCCTCCGCTATTCAGCATTGTCGAGCTCGGGGTACAATTGTTTTGCGTTTCTATCTCCTGCGTTTTTCACCAGTGGGCACCAGCCAACTTGCCCAACATTGCATGTTGCTGTTCTTAGTTCATACGCCGCTTGAAATTGTTTTTACAGGACTCAATTCTTAAAGAAAACTGGAGCAAATAATGACTCTGTGTCGGAAAGTTTAGATAAAATTTTTACTATGGTTTTCAGGTGAAAATGAACACAGACAGATCCTCAAACATTTCAATTTCTCTTCTCGCAATGTTTGCTCAGTATTCTGACAAAAAAAGGTGACAAGGAAGGAATGAATGAGCAGTGAGAGTGACCTCCGAGGAGGTCAAGAAGAAAATGCGGGAGTCGGATACACACATTTCCAACCAGAACTACCAAACACAAAAAGTAGTGCCGTGGTCTTTACAATGTCAGACAATGAGAAGCCAACCCTAAGTTAACACACCCAGTCTTCCTTGTAGCTATAGGTGTCCCAAGAGAATGCTGCCACCGACTGGCGGCCTCCACATTGCCTCCTTCGGGCCTTGGCAATGAGCCCAGTTCGTCGAAGAAGAGCACGCAAGGAGCCGCTGCCTGAGCTGCAGGGAGAGACGTTGTGCAGACTTTAGACGCAACACACGAAGTGTTGCGCTGCATAGTGGCCCAGGGCCTTCGAAGCACCAGATAAGCCTGCAGATGAGCAAGCTATAGATTGTTACCCAGTTGCAGGATAAGCTCCTTCCTCAAAGACACTCCTCACTTTTTACAGAGCAAACACTGGAGTGGAGGAGAATCCCTCTACCTTCTCACTCTCCCAGCTAATCTAGCAATTATAAGTGGAGAGCTTTGCGGAAGTACTACCTTGTTTAGGTACCTGGTCCTCCAACAAAATATTGATGGTCACCGATTTCAATAAAATTTTTTCACCGTGTGCGTAATGCTACACTCCAGAGTATGTCTATAAAATATCTCCATCGAAATTATCTTTCTCTTCCGAAAAGCAAATTTTGAAGTTTACACTTTCACCTTCGAATATCTGGCTGCCGCTCTACTGTGGCTGCCACGAGCAGGGACACTCGACGATCATTGGTGTCTTTCCCGCGAGCATCTGTGGTTTTACATTGTGTGTCTGGGCTAGCAGCTGCTCACGGCAAGCAATGGAAAGGGTAGGAAGAATGGGTGATGTGCTGTGGGGTGCAACTGCCTACCACAAATAAATGTGGCTGAGCCGACATCTGCGTCGGTTTCCGACCGCCAAAAGTGCCTGCAACGTGAAGTGGGTCTTGCTGACTCCAAGAGAACGCTGGCTGCGAGTGTTCATGTCCTTCTAGAAAACGCTTTGCACCGTGCTAGCAAAAAACGAACCTTTCCATGCCATTTTGCTTCTCAAGCGACACCCAAGTCTATGCGTCGGCCCCGCTGAGGTGGTCCCCGCGCAGCCTTATTGCGCGGCAGATCGAATGCGAATGAGCATAGCATTTGCTGCCCATTGCTCTACTCAGACAAAGCTCTGCGAGCTGGTTGGAGCTAAGCTAGTTGGATCATACTCTTGGGTAGTCCCAGCTGAACACATTTTCCAGTGGCGGTAAATTTTCTGTGCTTTTGTGTGTTCATCTGGCACCACCCGAAGCTCTATGAATCATAGTCCATTATTTCCCACGGACGATGGCGGCGGCCTTTTGACTGCTTCCGATGCTGGATGTAGAGCAGGCTCAAGCGGCCAGATCTGGACTAACAAGATGGCGGACCAGCAAAGTTGCAGGTTAACCCGGTGTTATTGCATTTCTAGGGATTAAGCATTATTCACAAAGTTTGAGAAATGGCTACCGCTGCTCTAGGCTGTTTCTCACACCCTTTCAGAAAATGTCTCTACCGTACATACCGGGCAAGCGCCTCCACAAAATTTAGGGATAATCGCAAAAAAATGGGGGATGGGCGCTTGTCCGGTTCATCAATTTTACATATAAACATACTCTGCATATTTTCTCAGATCGCACAAATTGGGGAATGGGCACCCAGCGGAATGGGAGGATGTGCGGTATTCTCCGGTAGTTGACAACTTTCAAATTGACGGTGGGTGCCCCTTTAACCTGCAACAGGGTGTAGCCAAAGACAGCTTTGGTTGAGCTTAGCCGCACCGCAGAGTTGTTTTTCTCCGTAAACTGTTTCCCTGAGTGTTCCACACTAACAGCCACGCGGCTCCGAGCACCACAAGGCCGCTTCGGTGAACGCCCGGTAGCATCCGTTCCACAGCAACAACGCGCAGACCTTGCCGAGACGTCGCGCACGTTGGCCTCCGACTCGCCGAACCACATGAGTGAGCAGCCCGGGGCCCTTGGATGGGGATGAAGTTGGCTCGAGCACTCGTTGGCCATGGCCTTGGCCAGCAGCGGTCTTGCACGGCAGGGGGCCCGTGAAGAGCACCTCTCCGCAGACGGGCTCCATGCCGACCTGAGGAACTTCTCCGGTACCCACGAGGGTACTGGATGCATCTCCTGCAGCTCTTTTCTCGACGTTGTCCAAACCCCCGATGTCCAGCCAGGTCACTGTGGGGCACTCTTCCACCACCGTCTCCCCGCATGGGCGCTCGGGCCTGCTCTTGCCCATCGCCCACTGCAAAGGGGAAGTGGAGAAGGCTGCATGATAAGGCCAAATTTCGATGGATCCTGGTTGGCCTCAAAATTGGTTCGATGCAGAATTAAAAGGATGCTAAAACCTGAGATCTCAACTTTTCTTTTTTTTTTAAAATGAGGACGTAGAAATGTTTATAGAAATGCCATTTATATGAAATGCATCTTAAAATAAAATGCGGCACTTCTTGCAAAGAATATCGTAATCTAGCTATGCCCGCAGCCAGCCTTCGAGATACGACATCGGCAAATTCGCTGTCCTCCTCATCTTGGGCCTTCTCTTTCGCACCCAGCGCGTGAGCATTCAAAAACTGACCACGTCACAAAGCTCATAATTCGGATTTTTATGGTTTTCAGACTTTAAATGTATTTTACTAGATTACTTCTTAAAATACCGTCATGTATGGCATGTACATATGTTATAGTTGCTGCCACGAGATAATTGCACCCGGAATTTTCGGTTCAGTATCCCTTGAATAGACACGTTACGAACCAGTAACCAAAATGCAAGTCGCAATAGCTTTTTTCCTCTCAAAGTTACTCAAGTTTTAAATTTGTCCTGAAGCTATACTGGCTTCACTCAAAGCGTCATGTTAATATGCACGATGAAGGCAATAGACCTTGTTCCAAGGGCTACAAAAGTTTGATGGTGCGAAATGCATGCCGGCGAATGCACGGCAAAAGCACGCGCAAAATATTGCGTTTTTAGACTGGCCACTTGACTCGCAAGGTTATGCACATGTGCGACGATCGCCCCACTGGAGAGGACGGAGAAAATTTTAATCTTGGTTTTGGCATCACTTTCATTTGCCGTTTTCTGCGTAGCCACTTCAAATTTAGAGTAATAAATAGCATGCTGGGAAGAGTAAAGCAAGGGTGTTCTAAAACAATTGAGAGCCCTTCCACGTGAAGAGGGAAGTCCAGCGAAGCTGGCACTCTGGTGGGATTTGCTATGTCGGGCTATGAGCGGTGGCAAACGGCATTTCACGTTGGCGGCGTGCCTATTCTTGCTCCTGGGTGCGCCGACGCTCCTTGTACTCCCGCTGCTCCTCTTCGGAACGTACAACACAGGTGCGACCCATGTGAAGCCTGAAGTCCAACTGATAAGGACAGTGGCGCGATCTTCAGCAGGTGGCAACCGAAGAGCGCGCGGCATTGCGCAGTATCAGGGGTGAGAGAGACGCTGCATGTAGGGAAGGCGCGCGTGCGGCACCGGCGTCTGCAGCATTAACTGCACGCAATTGTTGGTCTACGCTCGGTCTTACCCCGGAGACGATCTGCCAGAACCTAGCCTTAGACAGCTTCCCTGTAAAATATTATTTTAGCTCGGCTGGCTCAAAATACCTGCCAGAGTCAATAACCACCAGGCCAGCTAGACAGGTGCGTCGCGGTGCTAAACCAGCACTACGAACCTGTCTTGTCGGAAAAGCCGTTATGACAGGTTTCTTGTCCGTCCTCCTGTCGGACTATGGTCAATGACAAGGTGAAAATGGCAGGGCGTCTTTTTGCCCATCAGTGACTATAGCAAATTAACTGCCAGAAAAAATACAAATGTCGCCAACAATACTCTGCATTCGGATGTTTGCATCGAGCCGTTGCAGACGATCTTGCACCCACCTCAAGGCGGGATGTTTGCGACGGAAGGGTGCACCTCACCTCAGGTACGTTCGGTACTGTCCGAGTACGGCCCGTGCAACGACGAGAGAGTTCCCCGCGAAGATGGGGAGACACGGGCCACGCCGAGGTCCGAGCGCACTCACCCTGAAGTTGTCCATGGTGACCGCCAGGGAGCTGAGCACCTCTGCGTCGATCTGGTCGTCGTCCAGGTCGATGAGGTCCATCTTCTCCCGGATCTGCTGCAGGGCTGCCTCGGAGCACAGGGCCGCCAGGTCGGAACCCACGAAGCCGTGAGACTCGGCAGAGATCTGCGCGGAGGGGAGATGGGTCACTGACGAACAAACCACGGACAAACGAATCGTGGACAAATGAGTCTTGGACAGACAGTCACGGACAAATGTGTCATGGGCAAACATGTCATGGACAAATGTGTCATAGACAAATGGGTTGGAGAAGGCTCATGCTTAAAAGTCCCAATGCAGTCTTCCTGTTCACTAGAACGACGTCTCCAACTTTTCAATACAAATATTGCCTCGATTGTTCGTCTAATAAATTTCCTTGCCTCTTTGCACTCTACACTTATCCCCCGTGTGTGATCAACAAACAATGGAACCCTTCCGTTTTACTCGCCTGTGCGTTGATGTGCTTCCAGAACCTCTTTGCACTATTCCTATAATTTTGATTTACCTCCATCATCCACTGCACTCCAGCTCTACCAATCTTAGCCTGGATAAGAGCAGATGCCTTTTTCTTCTTTCGTGAGATGTATAACATTTTGATGCTACTTCAGCGAGTGTGTCCCCCCTTTTCTTCACCCGTCTGTGTTCCCTCGAGGCCTCTTGTCACCCTGTTATGGCCGCCTTAGCTTCTCTGTCTCACAACCTTTTTCGTTGTGTTTCCATCCTTTGTTTGATATTGAACTTCCCTAACTTTTTTAGAAGTGTTCACTAAAGCATCATATTGCCATTCTCCCTCCAGTTATCTGGATACTATAGTCTCAATTTGCTCAGATACTTCTTATAGCTGGGCGTCGTTTAGGGTCAATTTACTTTCAAGAATTTGTGACTCTGGCTCTGCTGCATCAAATTTTATTTTATGTAGCTTATGATCACACCTAAGCTTTTACGCACCCTGCCCATCTATTTTTAAGTGTTCTAATCTGTTATACAATTTGCTAGACATCAGACAGTAATACATTTTACTTGGGCATTAACCAGCGCTAGATCAAGAGCATCGCAAATTCTTGTGGAACCCTCCCTGTTGACGAAGTCATCGAAAGTGTGCATTCATGTCGCCAAGATAATTCCCAATTAGAACCAATTTCTCGAACATCTTTTGAAATGTACGTCAAGTGTATTTCAAGTCGCGCAGTTGCTAGCTTCCAAGAACTTTTACCCTTCCCCAGAAAGTTGAAGGATGAAAGATTTGTAGGCTCCCAACACGGACTGCACCAACACTCGATTAGCAAAGGCTTCACTTCACGCTTTTAAAGCTCTTGTGCACACCACACCACAAACCCACCGAGCTTAAATTTTTACGACACAAGTTTCAGGTTTTGGTGAGATCTCATTCCATCCCAACTGCTGGGAAGTTCAAATCTTTCAAGCTGGTCAAGCTCAAATCACTAAAAATTCTGAGAATCTGGGATAAACAGCTCAAACTCAAAGCTTAGCAGGTTAATGTCACCCCACTACCTGACACTGCCAATTTGTTGCACAGAGCTTTGCAAGCATTCTTTGCAGTATCAGACATAATCCCAAGAACATCGGCCGCCTGTTCTCTACAGCATCCAAAAGTGTTAGGATGACATAAAAGCATGCATATGTCCACACCAAACTGGCAGAGGAGTAACCTCACTACCTTCTCTTTTATAATGCAAGCAGCATCTGGTTTGACTGATTACAGTGCACTATCGCATGAGGACTTCCTGCAAAAACAAGACATACCTGTCCCAATGGCAGAATTCTAAAAGCTTGTGAAATGCAGTCACGAAAAAGTCTCTTCATGTAGCGTTAAACTAACCTAAAAAGCCGCATTACCACAACAAATCCAAACTTCTAAACCGCGACAAAACTCCACGAACACAAGCTAAAGAGATGACCAAGCAACACGGATAATAGCGCAACGCTGTTGGCATACCTTTTCAAGGTCCACGTTGTCGGCGAGCTTCATATTCTCTTGTGTGGATGCGCAGAATCTCTAGGGCGGCCTGTGGCATCCGGAATCCCGATGTCCACCTCGCGGTCAAAGCGGCCTGCACATGCCAGGTCACACACGATTCCATTAGCCTTTCGAAAGAACTCTAGGAACAAATCTCGACTCCAGAGCAACTGTTCTCTAGCCCTAACACCTCAAAACAAACCCCCCCCCCCCAGCCCCCACCACAGACACACCAATTTTGCACTAAACTATTTCGAACGAACTTGAGAGGCTACTGAAGTGGTAGCAGAGTGGAATCTGGGCCAAAAACAATGGTGCTATGCACACAAGGCCGATGACATCATTATAGAAACGTCCCGTGATGCAACGCGATTACGCTAACGATGCTGCCGCTCAAGCCGGAAACGGGCATCTAAAAGCTGCACTCTAAAACAAAAAAAAAGAAATGACCCTCCAAAAACATTCAGCAACCCCGTGAAGAGCGGTTAGACGCACCAAAGCGGCGTAGGGCGGCGTCGATGCTGTTGGGCCTGTTGGTGGCAGCCATGACGATCACGTGGGCCCTCTGCTTCAGTCCGTCCATGAGAGTGAGCAGCTGGGACACGATGCGCCGCTCCACCTCCCCGTGCGTCTGCAGATTCACAAATTTAAAAATGGGTCGACCAACGATCACATATATACGGCATTGACTTGACCATTGTGTCCCCTTGGGCACATTGTGACATGTATTCCATGACTATTCCTTTTGCAACAATACCGTTGTATTTTTTCCCTGCGTAGGACAAAGTTTACTGTCGTGCAGGCCTCTTGACTGCACTACGTATCTACCTTTCTATCTGTCTGCAGGGCAACTGGAGCAAATGGAGAGGGACAGGAGGAAATGTGGAAAGGGGGCAACTTTACCCTTTCCACTTGTGCTACCTTCTCCACTGTTTGGGAGCAATGCCGAGTCAGGAGAGACACACAAAATCTTTGCTGGCTCCTGTCAGACTGCCATTTCGTATTAAAGGATAGCGGTGATTTGTCCCTGGCACATGACGTACCTTCTCTCTCTTGGGTGCAATGGCATCCAGTTCATCGATGAAGATGATGGAGGGGAGTCTCTTCTCGGCCTCCTCAAAGGCCTTGCGCAGGTTGCTCTCCGATTCTTCGGCAAGCTTGCTCATGATCTCGGGACCTGAGCAAGACATGAGGCACCACACTTGAGCAGGGTGGCATTCTTTACTTCGCTAGTTTCCAGATAAATGGGCATGTTGAGAGAGGCGAACATAGCAACTCAGCAACATTGTTTCTTTCCTATTCCTAAACTAAAAAGCAAATTTGCACAAACAGAAAAAAAACAAAACAACATCATAATGGAAAAATCTAAGATTGAGGGAGACATGGATAAATAAAAATTGCTGCACTAAGACCTACTTTCCTTTACTTAGGCTTACAATGCATTTCTACCACAAAATCGTTATTTTCCTTGTGTGAAGACACTTTTCAAACTCTTGCAAGAAGACAGTAACGTTGAGTTCCAGTGTGGTCTTTAGACGTCCCTCCCCTGCATATCTGCAATGCCACTGTGTTTCAAACAACTAAGTTCTTTCATAGACAATAAGCTATGTTTGAAACCTAGCCCCTTTATGTCTGTTACTACACCATTTGTAAGTCTATAACTTAGGTATACACACACCAGTTTGCCTGCCCCCTTACCCTATCACAAAATAACATTATTTTGATGAATTTAAAAATATAACATATAATAGAGCACGACAATCAAGTGTCGCAAGGAGCCGAGAGGTTCTAACTCTGCAGCAAAACCACCTGCAGTATTTACTTGTATAATGAACGCACCGCCCCCCCCCCCCCCTGAAAAAATTGACACATTTGGGGGGGTGCGTTCAGTAAGCGCAGTAAAATATTTGCATCAACACACTTTGCGCAAATGTCATTTTAGGTGCCAATATGGACACGGCAGGGTACTGGGGCACCTCTTCACTGACCGGGGCGCACCCACAGCTGGTCGTGGGCGCACCACAGTAACCATGCTTTATAAATTGCGAACTATTTTTAGGGCACTTTTGGCGTGCCTTTTGCTGAAGGAAAAGCACCTAAGAAGCTCACTCAGCATGGACAGCGACGCGACAGTTCTTAGGCCTAACCACTTTCACAATTTCACCGTGTAAGCGAACCACAGAAGATGGCGTGTTTGGAAGACATCAATGCACCCGATAAGCGAAAAATGTCCGGGGCCGGACAGTTCCTCGACCCTAGCTTCGTTAAGTGTGTGCGCCACTCTGTTTCACGGTTGATCACTTTCGCAAACATGCACTTGCAGCCATTACAAGAGCGGCTTCGTTGGGCTTGACTTGGCCTGGCAGCTTGGTGACAAGAAAATTGGCTTGGCGGCTAGCCGACTAGCTAAGTTGGACGCCGTTCGAAACTCTGAGCCGAAAATTGGAGGTGCGTTCATTATGCGAGGGGAAAAAAGTCAAAATATTGCTGCCCGTTGTGGGGGTGCATTCATCATGCTAGTAAATACGGTAATCATTTTCAAGTGTGCCAGCAGTGAGTCTCATAATAGAACCTGCATGTTGCAACGATTGCTGCTAACAGACTACTCTACAAATTGGGGATGAAAACAGTGGTAGTTTGTCTCACCCCACCACTACCACTTCTGAGATGGCCTAGCAACGAAAAACTTCCAGCTTTCATGTACAGCAGAACTAAGGTAGGACCATCACTGACAGCGAACACTAAGAACTTGCTAGCTACTAAATGTCCGAAGAAGATTCAAACGTGACCGAGTCATTCCATAATTTTGATACCGCTCAATACACAGAGTTCACACAGCAGTAATTCTACTACCTTCCGTAGGAATGCAAAAGCTAGGAGATTATTTCCCTTTGTACTACTAGCATAAGCTAGAAGTAGCTTTGTTAGGCTCGAAAGTGAAAGTGAAGCACAATGCAGTCAGCAAAAAAGACCCCCATCTATTACTTCCAGAGTAAGGATTCGGTCACTCGTCGTGCCTAGCACCGCACAGCCAAGCGAGATCCAAGGGTTCTCACCGTTGATGAGAAAGAAGAAGGCTCCAGTCTCGTTGGCCACAGCACGAGCAATCAGGGTCTTGCCCGCACCCGGAGTGACCGTACAGAAGGATGCCTCTGGGTGGCTGAAGAAAACCAGAAGAAACCTCACTTAAAAGAGGGATACTTGAGATCAACCTCGGCAGCAACCCATCGTTGGAGAAGCCTACCCCGCGACTGGACGATCGCGCTACCCTTGAACAAAAATGTTATGCAACACAGTACAGCAACCGGAGAGAGCAGATTTAACGACTGTCCCAAAACAGTCGAAAATCTTGTTTCTGTCGCGACATTCTGTCCCACGCACCCCAGTATCGAGTAACCGAGAGATTCAATCCAATTCTTTCGGGTGGTTTACAAAAGTCACTGGCACGGTGAAAACGACAGAGAGGAGCTCAGTCGTCCAATTTCCGGCATTCCTCCCTTTGACGACGCTTTGAACGCCTCACGAGCCTCGAGCGCATGCATGCAACCAAAGCCGTTCCCATTCTGCCTATAATAGACTCGTTAGCATACTGTGTTAACCCTGCTGCACAAGGACCACAAAGCTGCGGTCACACATGGAACAAAACACAGTGTGCAGACACTGTACGAGGTGCATTCCTCCCTGCACGCCTCAAAGTGGTCATGCAAAAACTAATGTTCCATGCATGACTCCAACTTCTTCATAAATGCTCTTTCCAAGATTTCGTTTTCTGTAAAACAGTTTTTTTTTTTTTCTTATTATCTGCATGTTACTGTTCACTCCCCTCTATCACGTCGTACGACGATGAGGATAAATGACCAAAGTCAAACTGGGGGTTTCGCCAAACCAACCAATGCATCTGGTAGGCCTTGGCAAAGGCCGAAGTGTAATTTAGGCCGCCTGGGGATCTGTCCGCGAGCAACCAAAATTTCGGTCACACAGCACCTATTCCATAACAAGCCTCGGTCGGACTGCGGGCACCTCGGCCGAGGCAGCTGGAGGACGAAGGAACCGCGGGAGGGACGCACCTTGACCCCGATGGCCCTGAAGAGGCTGGGGTGTCGGAGGGGCAGCTCGACCATCTCCTTGATCTGGGCGAGCTGCTTGCGCAGCCCCCAATATCGGCCGTAGCTCCACCTCGTTCAGGGACTCCTCCTCCTCCTCCCGCTTGATGGGCTCCCCGTCACAGTGGATCACCGTGTCCGGGGCCACAATGCAGTAGGGCGAGGGGTCCGTCTCCACCACCTTGAACTCCACCGCCCGCATGCCCCCCGCACCAGGAACAGGTCCCCTTGTGGATCGGCCGGTACGCCTCCAGGAAGTACGGCTTCAGGTACACCTCAAACAGGCTCCTACGTTCCATCATGCAGAATTAAGCCACAACCTACACATTTTATTTACATTTTACCAGTAAGGTAGCACTGAATGCAAAAGCATTCCACTATACTCCATTAACCCAGCCGGTAAGCCTCCGAGAAGTGGCTTTAGGTACACGTCGTACAGGACTCCCTGCAATACACCACTAGAAATAACTGGCTCCACCCGACGGAAAAATGCGCTCAAGGGTTCCGAGGATGAAATACTGCTCACAACCGGAAGGAGATGGAAGAAGCGCCCATGAACGAACGTGGGGGCAAAAATAAGCCATAGAAACAAAAGAGACCTTGGGGAAACCCCTATCTGGGTCACTACCTCAATGGAGCCAGCCGGTTTAGCTGCTTTGGTCGAGAAAGTGCCAGCGCTCGGCTGACAATGTGATCACGCATTTTTGCACTGGAACCTCCTGAACCGACGAGCTCCAAGACAGTCCATAAAGGCAAGATCGACCCCTCAGACAGAAGCGCATCGAGGGGTCATTGCGAGTGTGAAATCAAGCCTCAACGTGCATGCTTCCTTCATGGCTTGCGAGGGGATAGAAACACACTGGACACAAAAACGTCTCACTGCACTGCACAACAAGAGGGAACAAAGTCTCAGCTTTCCACTACACTGCAAGAGTGAACAAAGTTTCAGAAAAGCTGTGTTCCGAAACCTACCCAAATGGACCCGAGTTCCTCCAGCAAGTCATGTCACATGACAACACAGATTGAAAAGCTGACTCAACGCGGGTAAGTTTTGGAACGCCAAGGTACCAAACCCTTACCCTGGTGTAAGATCGAGTAAATTTTAAAACCACGGCCAAAGAGGTCGCCTGGCACGCGAGTATTCCAAGAGAGCTCTTCGCATGAAACATTACGGGAATTTCCTGTGTTTGCCCGTATGCTCCTCCTTGCCCCTCGCAGCACTCCTCACGCGACACCAAGGGGGACGAGAAAGAGAGAGGATAGTGCAGTTGCACGTCTGCCCTAGCAGTTTTTATGCTGCCTGTGCTTGGCATTCCATCGGCACTAAACACATTTCAAGAGGCCCATTGAATGACTCCCAAATGTGCATACACTCAAGTACTAGTGGCACTACGCTCTACCTAGCAGTCAGCACCGTTCGCATTAACGCACATTTGGTGTGTATGTATTCTGTCCTTGAATAGTGCACATACAAGCCGCCAAAAAAAGTGTCAGACTAGCCAGACCATGCAACCCTAGGCTGTAAACTTTTCCAAGTAACTTGGAAAAGTACCTGCTAGCATCAAAATTTATATGAAATCAAAGGCAAAGTATGGTTGCGGGTTGTGTGAGAATTTCGGCGGGCAGTGTGGCTTCACGGCAATGCGCACAAAGTCGTAGGGATAGATTCCTCAGTCCCCCTCTCCGATATCTCCTAGACTTTCTTCCAGTAGCCATCTTTACATTGTTTATGTGGGCTGAGCAGCTGAGCCAAGCCGTCGATTCGACGTCAACGCACAGAGCGTCATTGATATAGATGGCAACGTTTCTTGCAGTTTCAATCTCTTCAACAAAGAATAAGGCTATTGTCAGATCCGTTGACGAAGAGATAGGAAACACGAACGGCAGGCTGGAACAACAACCGCTACAACGTTGATGGGTCATGCGTGCGAGAATGGAGGAAGAAGGCAAAGCCCACAAGCTGCGGCCGAAGATCATTTTGCGGTCCTAAGACTGGTGCATACCCCGATCTTGAAAAAGCGCCGGCAAAGTTCATAGAGGAGAGAAGAGGACGCGGTCACACCGTACCGACACTGATCAGGCGTCCAGACGAGATGATGCGGAAGTTTCAAAAAGTGCAGCATCAGCAATCACCTTGACAACATAAATTACAACGCTATCTATGACAACAGAGGGCACCTCAGATAGCTGCAGCGATGAGTGTAATGGATTACGACGCTATCTATGACAACGAGGGCACCTCAGATACCTGCAGCGATGAGTGTGGGCAAAATGAAGGTTGAGTTTCCTACCGAGATCTGGTAAGTTGATGTTGCGGTAGTATACGTGTAAAGCAGATGACGCGACTTTAGGTGCGCCAGCCCACTTAGGGGCCATTCCATGTCTGTTGACACTGTCACAGCCCTGCGCCGATCTCCGCAGGCCAGCGTTGCGTTCGTGTCATTAAGCCGTGCAGAGCACGCGCTCGTGAGCGCAAAAAGAACAAAAAATGATAAACCAATCACGAGCTTTCGTGAGCTCACGTGCTTGTGTCAAAAACAAAATAAACGAAACAAAGATGAATAAATGATGAACAAATGTTGAAATCTGCTTGTGCAGCGACAGGACGAGTAGGGGGCTCGTGAGATGTGGTAGTGACTCAAGACCTGGGGTTTCTGTCATGGATGAGCACGTTGCACGTAGCCGCTCAACGTCTCACACAGGAGAGGGCGCTGCAATCAAATGCGTATATAATCACATTAAACTTTGCATGCATTGGCTCAACGTGTATAGACGCGAGCGGCGCTGCGGTCAAATGCTGCTGTATAGCCGCGTCCCATACCACACATATACTCTTTCTGACATGTGATGAAAACGAACGAAAGACTTCATGGCATGCTGCGGCTCAGCGCGTCTACGCAGACAAGCACCACCAGAGGCGCCTCAACCAACATCGATTCACCAGCTGGAGATGCGGTCAATTTTTTATTTCTTTATCGACTCGTGAGCGTAAGAGGTTGAGGTAGCCAGATAGATACGCATAGAATAATAGTGTATTTGCACGAACAACATCAGCTCATAGCCATGAATCAATGTTTGCATTAGATGCATATAAATTTTGAGCTGAAACTGAGAAAGCGCTTGCTCTACCGTCAACTAAACTGGAGCAAGCAGTGCATCGGAGCATTCAAAGAATCCAAATCTCTGAACATGTGGCCGAGGGCACTGCCTTTCAACAGGAACCAGTCAGCGATCCATTGCTATCTATCAAAACTGCCAACTCACCCTGCCAGGCCCTCCACGGTGTCGTCGATGGGCAGCACATGGATCCGCTTGCCATACTTCACGTCCGGGCATGCCTGAATGCTGTCGAGAAACGGGCCAAACAAAGCACAAAGCTAGATGCCGCCCATGTCCCCAAAACAGGACACACAAATGAGAACTGAAGGCACACACTCGCGTTTGCTTACAACCATAGTTCTTGCCGTCTCTTACGACAAGAAAACACGTTTACGAGGTGACCCTGGAACTGTTTCCTTAGAGCAAAGGTCTTCACGAAATCACATCCATCCAATCTAGCTGGAAAGTTTGAAACTACACCAAATGTGCACCCTATTTTTGGCACGATTTGCTATATTCTTCTCAAGAACACCAAAAGATAACCTACTCCTAGTAACTGTAAGGCTTTAGAAAATGGTGACCTCGGCAGAAATAAGGCTTACTTAGGCACGGTGGGAGATAAGCGAACGTTGCTAACTGGGAAGGACGGTCGTCTTTGGTTTATCGCCTCCTAGCTGTGATTGCAAGTTTCGCAGGTCACTGAACCTAGCTACTTTTTTTTTATACTTTTTTATTGTTTTCCTACATCAAAAGTTAGTCCACTTCTTATTTTGACCCGATTTACTTTCAATTTGAGGTGGGCTATCTCTCGGGATATTACGGTAGGCAAAACCAAGTTCTGAAGAGTGTGGCAGTCATGTTGTAGCCGCAACTCACGATAAAGTCAAATGTACCAGTTAACAATATGGGCTGGTTCAGCCAATTCAGACGAACTGGAATGACCAAACCAAAAAATCTGAGCAGAACTCCAATGTTTTGAAAGTAGAGGCTGGGCATTTTCCCTAACCCGTATGTAAGATTACAGAGTTCTTGCAATTAATTTTACACTGTTACATTGACTGAACACTCAATGCACCGAATGCTCAACCTCGCAGCCATTAATAAAAAAAAAACCCTCAGCAGATTGCATGTAATTTTTTAGCTGAATTTAACAAGAAAACTCCTGCAGTAAGAAGATAATTAAGTCTCAAAATTGGAATAAGGTTCGAACTAGAGCCACTAAATGAGCTACGCTTAGAGTATCGGCACTCCATTCCCAGATCTGCTAGTGGGCGCCACCCTCTTGGAGCTTAGTGAAGAGCAGACGAAACTGTTGACTCATCACAATTAAAAAATGAGACTTTCTCAGACTTTAGATACGATGTTAGGAATCTCGGGAGATATTGACTTGCTCTGTCACCACAACTGTTTTAAGATTTCTAAAGGACGGAAAAGCGTTTCCTGCAGTTTCAGATAAGGCTTCAGATAACTGGAAACTATGATTTTAAGCACAAAAGTGGCTTGAGGTGTTGTTACTCTGAAGAGTAGCTTATTTAGTGGCTCTAGTTCAGTCATTAACCCTTTACTACAGAAGCAGCCTAAATTGTGCAAACACATACAAAAACAAATAGAACTAGAAATGTCCCCATGATGCACATGACACATCCTATAGAGAAAGTACTCTCCACAGATGTTGGAAAAGCTTTCTGCAAAGCCCAAGCATTTCCAGACCTGGCCTTGGGATGAGGTTTCCACGCATTTGCTCTGCCCTCTCAAAAACTACCACAGACAAGAGTGCAATTGTCCATGGGGTAAGCACGAGGGTCACAAGCCATCCAACACGAACCGATAAACGTAGCTAGCAAAATAAGCAAGCGCAAGTGTACTATTATATGGGCATTTTGCCATACATGACTGCTTGCTAAAACAACAGTTCCCGACCAAGTGAAACTGCATCGTCGTTTTCTTAACGTCTCCATTCAAAGCTGCAGCGTAGCTGGAAGTCTTGACCGCATCCGTTGCCAACAATTTCACAATTCCTGACCAACAAATGGCAGCATCCACACAAGTTACAGTAATGGCAGTGTTTCGAGAATGACTTACAAAGAAATATTGACAGTTTGGTGTTACCTTGTATCAAAATAGAATGTTCCCAATGACACTGTTCATAAGCAAAAGCTAATCTTCCAGAGCTTATGACTGCAAGAAACACAATCCCCGACAAAACACACAAAAAAAAAAAAGGAAAGAATAAGATTACTACATTTGCCATTCAGATCTACCCCATTTAAAACACATTCCAATATTTTTCTGATCTAACGTCTACTTCCATGTGGATGAGCCTGTCACGACCAACCAACTACATTTGTTGTAATAGTAGAGCAATTGAAATGTTTCTCTTACTGCATGCATACAAACAGAATAGGAAACTCGGTAACTGTATTTGCCGTTCAAAGGCCTGTATATCACATCACCTTCGCTGGGCGCATGCTGCAGCATGCCCAACTGAAGTAGGCAAGTAACAGATTGCACGCCACCTGCTCTGTTAGTTACAGACCTAGCAAAAGAGCCACGGAAGTGCATAGGGTTCACTCAGAAATGCTATGGCATTTAATACTGTTTGTAGGTAATAGAACTTGGCCATTTTCCCGGGCTCAATATTTCGTCAATTTTGGAAAGGCTGAATTTTTAGGTTATTTGGCGGGAACGAAGAATCGCCAGTTTAGAGTGATATTGCGTGTCTTCATTACCATGGGCCGATATGCTCGCACATTCAATTCATATGCTATACTTTCTCACGCGCAAAATCTGCGAAAAGTGGGTGCTTGCAAAAAGTTGGTCAGTTACGGTATTACGCGACTGAATAAATCAGGAGTGAACAAAGGCTCACCTGACGGCGTCCCCCAACCGCACAGCGGAGGTTGTTGCGTGACGCAGCGGTTCATGCGGATCTTCTCGAGAGGACAGGTGTCAGTCCGGCAGCACGATGCACACCGTCTCTCGCCGCTTCTTGCCCTTCAGCAGGACAGTGTCGCCGCGGAAGAGCATCAGCTTCGTCCATCTTGGCCATGCAAGCAGCACCGAAGCGTTCGTCAGGAACAAATTGAGGATTCCATTTTCCGAAAGCGTTCATTTCGGTGACTCCAGCAAAATTGACGCCACCTACAGTCGTCTTGCGATAACCTGGCAAACTGAGGAGGCTACGGGCCCCGCGACCCGATAAGCGTAGGAGCGAGGCACACAAACCCGCGACTTGCACGTCAGCCCTGCAACCTGCACGAGTTCCAACGTTTATAGCCGGAGCAATCACGTGCGATTAATGTTCGGCCCGTTCCACCGTCGCGGAATGTTCACATCGCACGTAATTGTGGTGCGAAGTCCCAACTTTTTCCGGCTTCTTGGACGGCACAAAGCACGCGGAAGTCCAAAGTGTACGATTTCAATAACACTTGGAAGTATTTCTTTCGAGGTTTCAAGCACACACGTTGCGTTGCAAAGCCACTGTGACCATAAGATAAACGTCAACAAGCGCCGGCGTTGAACTACGTCGGATGCGGCAACTTGTTGCAAAGGAAGTTTCAACAAGATTCACAGCATCCACGACTACACGGCTAGAGTGCACGGAAAAAGGCAACAGGTTTGGATTTGGATATGAATCCGTAGTGCAGAATAAACAGAGTTCACACGTCGCCTCCGCAAGCGGTGCCTTCCACCTCCTTGTGGCGGTGCAAAGTACCACCATCAATGGCAAGTTTTCGTTTATAAATTTTGCGAGTCAAATTTACTTTTTGTACAATTCGAGGCAACATTTGTAAAATTGTAGTTCCAATTAAGTAAATTTTATGCAAGATTCGAGAGATGACAGCTATGTTAGTAACTAGAAAAGAAAGCTGTGACGGTAGGCTCGCTCACCAGAAGAACACAAAAAACAAGCTTCCCCAACTATAGCAAAAAAAAAAAAAGAAGCTCGCAGAAAACGCTTCTTTTTAAATGGGCAACCGCGGCATATACACGCATGATCCATCAAATGGAACCAGAACGTTCAGGAAACATTTTTGAAGGTGCCTAGGTGCGACAAACATGTTGCAAAATAAAATTGACAAAAAAAATGTTAGCACTGTATTTTTGTTGAGGAGACGCAATTGAGATGGAGGTACGCCCGACTCTAAGCTCTGCCCAGTGCTTCTAATATGAGCACCTGCTCAGCTGAAATTGGCTGGAGATTACTGATGTGCAGAATGTCTTAAAAAATTGTTGCTATGTGGTACGACGATCTTTTGTTCGACATAGTTTTATGCCAGGAAAGAAGGAATGTATTAGAGTCATCACCATTTGCAAGTATATACCAGAGACCAGCACTTATGCTTAGATTTCAACAGATGATAGCATGGCTGTCGGTGATTACGTGAAAGCGGTCGCATACACCGAGCAGCTTGTTGAGCTATGTCTACTTTTACAAGCGAGTCGTTCACATTCACATGGACATTTATAGGAAGATCTCCCCAAACAAACGTAGTTTGCAGCAAACAACTGTCGCAAATAGATGTCTTAAGAAGCGTTGCCCGGTTGGATGTTTTTGCAGCAGGTTTGGCGTAGGCCTAGCATATGCCTGGTCTGACTTGATTTGTATGTAAGCTTGTGCTGCTGCTGGATGATAAAGATGACCGGTTCCGTAATGGCGGTTCTGTTGCTCTTTGCAAGGACTGCACAGCGTCGTGATTGCAATCAGAGTTTTCAGTAACCGTCAGGATACCTATGGGTAAGCTTTGGCAAACCACTTGGCTGGAAGCAATCGGGTTTGCCCAGGTGTGTAGCTCGAGCTTTGAGCAACGTACCTTGCTTTCAAAGCCGAATATTTTTAGGTCGTCCTTTGATTGTACATTGTGGTGCTCACCCACTCTGCTCGGGGACATCATGAAAGAAAAGAAAGAAGCTGAAAAGACTGTAGATTTATTTTGATCTCATAATTTCTTCAGTTTAAGTACTTTTATGTGCTTATTAAGGTGCACTGACAAATGCTGAGCGACACTTTTATTGTATTTCGCTGTGGCTTGTGTATAAATGGACTGCCAATTTCATGGTTGTGTCTTGCGGACACTGCAGACTGTGGTAGGCAGTGTAGCAGACGATGGACGCTGATGCACCGCTGCTCTCACAAAAGCAGTGTCAGATTAGACGCACCGGAAGTCACAAGAGGGGAGACATCGGGTGTGGGCTAAGCAGCTTGTTCAACCGAAAGGCAGTCAAGCCAATCCAGTACTAATGATGGGGTCTACAGTGGTGCATGGGCAGAAGCGCACTTCCACCTAGATTGCATTTTACAGTACAATATGTTGTGCTGAAAATTGTTGGAAAATTCCCCTTGTGATAAACAAAACCTCACTGAGACACATGCAAAAACAAAAATTTTGGGGTAGTGCAAAAAATCAATCAGTTTTTCCACTTTCGTGAAGAAGGAAGACCAGCGGAGCTGTACTCTATGCACTGTTGGCCAGCTTTTTCGCTCGTCAGTCTGCTTTTTGCATTGCTTCCTACGATGCATTCCCACCAGCGCGCCCCCAACTATGCATTATTTTATTATAGCTGGTAAGGTTGGCCGCCATCTACGAGCTGACGGCAGAAGCCATACTGGTTGTGTGCTTGCACGACCGTCGCTTATAGATGGCGGCAGCTGTCCAGGTAGATTTGTGTACTACCATCCTGAGGGGAACCTCAGCCTACTCAACAGTCCCGCTGTAAAGAGTTTGGATTAGTGGCAACACATTTCTATGGAAAAAACTGCCTGCCAATCCGTAATACGCGACTTAACAAACATTAGACTTAACCTCTACACTAGACTTAAACATATATGGGTCTTCACTGAGAGTAGGGTGCGATGCAGAATGCTGATCGCACGACACCTATAGGAACAACCGTCCGGCTGCTGCAAGAATTAGGCTAGCTGCAGAGGAAGGACGCCGTCCTTCGGATCGGATGGGTGCCAGGACACTCGCGGCATATGGCAACGGCGAGGCCAACAATGCTGCCACAACGGCGTCACAGCAGCCATGCGAGACCAGGACTCAGGATGAACAGGAACAAAGTCAAGAAGGCATAAAATGATATCCTCTCCTTCGGCAGAGTTCCTGTCCTCATGCGCCTTCGACTGTTAGCCTTCGCACACACGAAAGCTCGTGGTATTGGCACGGCCAGGCGACATATCTTGTCATTCTCAACACCGAGTACCCTGAAAGGCAGCAACACAAAGTCATACATATTCTGCTCTTTGCTTCCCGCCAGCACCTACCATGATGTCCCCAAGAGAGGGAGCGAAGGTGCTCAAAGCACTGCCGTCTCTACCAGTGTTTTTCCACGCCTTGCCACAAGCTGGTTTTGTGCATACTGCTCCCCGGCAACATTTTCAGCGCCCACAGAGGGCGCTGAACGTTTTCGCCAGCTCGGGCCTATTGTAGCTGTGGCGGGGCTTTTTTAACTTTTTTTTAAATTCAACGTTGATGATTCTGCGGGGTCCCATTATAATGCCTGAACACTCCTCATCCGGCCCCTCTTGCCCCAGTGCACTTGCCTGGGACAGGGCCACCACCGAGTTGTCGCTGTTGCATGGCCCTCCTCTACCAAGGCAGGGTTGGGCTTGGTCTTGGTCTTGAGGATGGCTGTGGCCAAATCCTCAGGACTGCAAAGGGCTGCACAGGAAAAAAAAAAAAAACGGCGGCGGGGTTTTTTAGCAACATGCGTTTGGACAGCAACGCTAGTCAGAGCAGAAATGTGGGTACACAAAAACAAATTATGCGCAGAGAGTTACACATGAAAGGGATTTCCGCCAAGTCCTTCTGGTCACAAGAAATCCTGAGTGCACAACGCGCCCACATGTCTTTATCACCCTTATGCTGTTCTGGAGAAGTGATACAGACAAGCCCAGATGAAAAAAACGAGAATGCCATGCCCAGCATCACCCATTTTACACCCCACTGTCAACGCTACACTAGCCGGGGCCGAATCCACAAGACGCTTACTCCACCTGCAAACTCCACTCGAAACTCGAGTCGCAGGGCGGTATTGCGCTTTATAGACAGCCTTGCACTCCACTCGGGAGTGGAGTGTCTCACTCCCACTTTTCACTCGAAATCTCAAGTGCGCAGCAGCTGCCGCGCGCACTCGACTCTTGAGTGAGAAGTCAGTGGCCAACATGGCGGCCG
Source organism: Ixodes ricinus (assembly GCA_037355805.1). Classification (NCBI taxonomy): domain Eukaryota; kingdom Metazoa; phylum Arthropoda; class Arachnida; order Ixodida; family Ixodidae; genus Ixodes; species Ixodes ricinus. The sequence continues at coordinate 35,901 of JAZHYW010039807.1, forward strand.
GCGCTTCGTTTCGTCAGCTTCTGGGCCCCGAGGACGGACGAAACACCTGAACGAGGACCAAGGCGGCGGACAACCGGCAGCATGCGGGTGGCACGGCGCCGTCTTAGGGACCGGCTTAACCCCATGGAGCTGTTCTCCGATCGCGGGTACCTGGCTACCGCTACCGCTTCTCCAAGAGCTTGATGCGGTTGCGAGTCTCCTCGAGATGCTGCCGCTGGAGCGCGCAGCGTCTGATGTGTCTGCCGGTCCCACCGATGCTCCAGCTACCCATCGCGCCGCGCTTTTACGGTGCTGGAACATTCCAGGTGGTCACGGCGACCTGGTAAACATTTCACAGCAACGCGCGTGCACGCGTAGTAAGAAGAGCTGCGTCATCACGATGTCTGAACACCCTGTTCGGCGATGCGTGGTGTCTCCCGCGCCAGCGTGGACTAACGACGCCGCCACTGGAAATTCTATCAAATGAAGAAGTTCCCGGCAGTGACAGGGTGCATTGATTGTACGCGAGATCGAAGTGACTGCGAGCTGGCGCACTTTGATCCTTACGTCCCTGTCGAGCAGTTATTTGTCTTCTTGTTTTTTACGAGAACTCGTAGCGCATGCTGATGCCGGCGCTTAGGCGGAGCGCCTTCTCCTCCGCAGTGCAAATAGAGCGAACCCCTGCCCGCTTCTTGGTATCGGCACTATTTCCGAAGATGCGTTGCGGCTGGTGTCTTCCGCGATTCAGTCGTGCGCCGAGGCGGCCGAAGCAGGGCTGCACGGAAGACAACGGGCGGCGGTAGCGGCAAGAAAGACCGGGGACGCGGGACCAGGACTATCGTCGAAGAACGACAAGACGCAGCCCTCGAATGCGCATGTTGCCAGACAAGATAACGGCTTTGTCCGTTTGCTCGCTCAAACGCGTCTAAACTTCTACGCTGACTTAATAAAACTTCGTAGGTTCACTAATTCGATGTTTGTATGGTACACGTTTTAGATAACACGAACGAATATATTTATTTTTCACGTGAAAATGGTGTTTTGAACAAAACGCTTTGGCGATAATCTCCGCTCCCAGACGTCCTCAAGCTTGCTGGAGTGGAGAACGGAATCTCGAGTTTGAGTGAGTGCCGATTCACGTCTGTGAATACCAATGACACTTCCGAGTGGAGTCGCAGTTCATACTCCACTCAAGTCGAGTCGAGTTTGGAGTGGAGTAGGGGAATGTTTACCAATACGGGCGGTAAGTATGCACCTCGTATCTCCGACACTTCTGCAAAAGCATGCATAATGGTTTGCTTCTCCAAAATAGGCTTGTGTAGATGAAGTGTCCCCAGCCCTGTGGACATTTATCAATATTGAGTCGATGCATCACCCTGCGAAGTGCCTTGGACAGTGTTTTCCTTTCTAGTCGACTCGATCTCGACGCACTGATTGAGCTCAAGATGTTAGACTTCCCAAGAGAGAAACTAAGAATGAGCTTCCTGCAAGCCAAGTTCACGTCACAGATACTCAATACCAGACATTCTCGGCAAGCTTCGAAACCTTAAAACATACTCCCAAGCTTGTCACCACCAACGGAGGAGCCCTGAACACTATTTTCTCAAAAGTTTTACAAGAATGGTTTGACTTCAAGGCAAAACCCTACTTAAGCTACAAACCTATCCCAGGATTTATGTGGACATAATTAGTGGGAGCCACGTAAGATTAACAGTGCTCTTTGATCTAGATGCTTGAGATCAACACATTACTTGTTAAATGTGTGATATTCTTCCACAGGGCCTACTGGAGTCATGGGCATAGTTTTCTTAGAACTTATCTGTGGAAAATTACTTCAATGGTGCAAAATAAATACAGCAGAAGCTGCACTATCAGCAGCAAATAAGAGGGCAATGCGAGGTACCAAGTGGCCACATGAAGCTTGGACACAATCGGTGAAGTGTGATGCAAAGCTGGTGCATCTAGGCTACCGACCGTGAGAGGTGCACACTACCATGCTTTTCGAAACTGCTGAAATAAAAAGTCGACTTACCCGGATCTGAAACAGTAATACAAAGAAGCAGATGAGAACGGAACTACCAATTTATTCCCGTAAAATTCTGCTATTCTCTTCTTTCTCATGCAAGTGATGCACCCAGATTGTCAAATCAATTGCTAGATGTCATAAGCATTAAAAACATTGGCAATGCAAACCCTAATGTTGCTCATGAGAAACGTCAACAAAGGAGCGGTCACTTCGTTTTCACACTCGCATGGCCCTAATGACAAGGCTGACCAAATTTCTCTAGCTAAAAATTAATACTCTCTGAAACGACAAGTTTATGGCACTTCGTTTAGGAGAGTAATTGCAATGCACATCCCGAAATCACACACAAAAAATGCTACTTAAAAAAAACAAAAAAAGTAGACAGGCTAGACTCGAGGTGTGCTGTCGCTCTCACAAAGCAAGCTGCTGAATCATTGTTCCCAAGCGCTCGCTACTCTCCACACCTGCGCCATTGATTACCCCGAGTATGACCACAAAGACCGATTTCCTCGACGACTCGTAGGGGGCATTCTTAGACGATTATTATTCGTAAGGTGTGGAAATTGGGTTTCTAATCTGACGTAAGCTTGACCATTCTCACAGATGAGCCAGCATGATCATCGGAACTTTTCACAACCGTGGCATGTCGCCAGCTTCACGATCATTGCGCTCGCGAAGACACCGCAGGGCGAGCAAAGAACTCGACGTGCTCGCTTGGACACGTCGGCTAATCCCAGTCCTAGATTAAGCCGAGGATTAAGTTTGAATAACATCGCCCGTAAGCGAAGGGTGCGTCGTTTCCTTTTCAATAAAGATCGCTTCGGTGCACTTTGTGATGCGTCATCACAGCGTCCGCTGTAGCGGTTTGGTTCAACGCTGACTGAACTGATGACGGGAGACACGGTTCTGTCGTGAACCCCGGTGAAATCCGTACGAGTAATCCCGAAAACGCCCGAATAACAGCAAACTATCCAAACACCGAGCATGACTTGTGCAAATTAGAAGCCGGCAATTAAGCCTAACCAAGATGTTGATAGTGTCGTTTAAAGCGGTTAAACCGTGCCTTCCTCGCGTCGATGGCCCGCACTTGAAAACACGGTGCGTAGTATGGGACTCACTTTGATTTACTCGCTGCCATTTTGTCTTCAATCTTGAGCGCCGACTTGAAATAAAATCGCAAGCCCCACTACACACCGACAGAGTGCACACTAAAGTGAAATAATGCCACCGAACGAACGACACGACATGAAAGAACCGCAGCAAAAATCTCAACATTAAACCAACATTTTCATACAAAACAAACAAATATCCCAATTAGCTTACATAAAAATTATAGTTAAAACTATAAATACAATATTGTATGATTATAGTTTAAATTAATATTTATTAACTGCGATATGTCTATTCGGCAGTACCATCATCATGGCGGGCATCAAAGGTACGCTCTTTTTTATTTTCCTTTCCTGTTTTCTTATCTGCGGTGTCAAAATAAAAATTTACCTATCTGCTCTCAGTCGCATTGTTCCGTTATTGCCTGGCTATTGATACAATAGCCACGGATAGTGCAACTTGAAGATAATGAACGCGATTCTAAGCCCTTCATGGCGTATCGCTACTTGAGTGTTAGGTGTTCACCTTCGCAACTTGCAAGATTCCTTGGCGATTTTTCCTTCGACGCTATTTCGATCATTCATCTTATCTGACATGGTCGATGCGTGGAAGGGTACGTCTGCCATTTGAGCGAAATAAACATCTTTAAAACTAGAGCTTGGAGGAGACGGCGAGTTAGATACCGAGCAATAGAATCGACTGTCATTGAGTCATAGCGCAACTCTTGAACAACTTGCGAGCACAGTCAGGAAAACCGTCTTCACGTTTTAATACGTATGCTTTGTCTAACCTGCTGTTTTCCAATTTTTGTTTCTTTCAAAATCCCATTTCCGACCATCCGCCCGTCTTGTGGAACCATGTCAGCGTGAGTATTGACTTCTCTGAACTGAGTCTGAACCACGGTGTGGTCTGAACCTTGCAAACTGATCCTCACGCATAAATTCTTCCGTAAAGTTTTTTAGAGGTGCCGATTCTGCCGAGAAAACTTATTTTTCTTCTAGATTTGTTTTAAAAGTCGAAAATATTCTGTTCCTTTTTTCGGGCGTGGCTGTCGCAAGCGGAATGTGAGGTCACTAAAAATTATTAGCACGAAAAATACGAGGCGATTGATATAGCCGTAAATTAATGTTAGATACGGCTATTGACACCAGAACGAAAAACTCCCTTAGCATTTGAAATTAATTCAATTGGACGCTCTTGGTTGCATGTAGCCAACAGCTTTGGGTTTGTGGCTTTCGCATGAGTAGATGAGACAGTTGAGAAAACAAGTCATAATTATGCCTATACTAACCTTCCAAGCGCGGAAAAAAAAAGAAAAAAAGGTAACTTTTGTTTGCTGCATGTCGGTGCAAGCTTTGTTTGTGTCGGTAACTCTAGAAGGTCTCGTCTTTTCAGCTTGTGTTGTGGGAGCATTGTTGCTCAGCTTGCATCATTAGTAAGAACAGGTTCACGCAGATCATTTATGTCCCTCTTTAAGAGCAGACATTCCGTCCACAATCGAACCAAGTCTGTTGGCGGTGTACGCAATGTTCCGAGTGCCGCTGGCATCTTGTGAATAAGCATTATTTTTTTGTGTTCTGCACAAACAACTCGCCCAACGTTCTACAACCAAACTATGCCATCGGAACGCTTATGTCGATGTCTGTGGTCAGAAGACTTGAACACGACTTTCGGTGTGTTTGCGGTTCCATATAAAAACTTACCCAATAATCATATTTGGAGGTACTAATGAAGCAACTGCAAAAACCTCATAATTTACGGAGCCCATTGTGGGTTACACTCTAAGGTAGCAC
>JAZHYW010039808.1:0-18970 GCA_037355805.1 Ixodes ricinus
GCTTGACATTAACGCCTCGGCGAATGCACTAAAATTAGAATTTCAGCTGAAAGGCAATGAAACATCTCAAGGTCACCCGGTAATAATTGGGATGATAGTCATAGAATATGAACTAGCTTTAATTACGCTTTTGGACGCGTACACTTTTTATTCCGCGGCTTTATGACCTTGTTCTTTGCATTGAATCCTATGGGACAAAATGATCAATTTCTGGTTTGTCTTGACAAAACATCGTAATTTTCCCCCAGGACTATAATTGCCTGGGTATCACAAAACGTGAATAAATTAGAAATTTTATATTTTCTTGAAAACTTGTTTATTCCACGGAACGTCCCAGAAAGTTAGACATGTCGGGAATACTTTTTTGTCGTTTTTTTCAAGAGTATCACAAAGATATTCCGCCATATAAAATACAAATATATCTTAGTATCTCATTTTTAGCTTAGGGCTGGACATTTGAGCGATTAACCTACCGATTAGTTGATTAATGCTTTAATCGCGATTAACTTTTTAGAGCGTAGCTTTTAGGCACCCGTTTCGGCTTGAGCGGCGCCGGCGGCGCGGCGTAGGCCGCGCGTAGCATTATGGGACGTTTCCCATATTTACGTCACACGTGACGTCACGTGCGACGTCACGTGGGTCAGTCGCGACCTCGTGACGTCACCGCGCGTTGCATCACGGGTAAATTTCGCCGCTAACTGTAGCAGAAAAATTTTCCTGCTAAATTTATTGGAAAACAATTCCCGCTATATTGCAGCGGAAAAATTTCCAAGCTAAATTTAGCAGAAAACAATTATCCGTTAAATTCTGCGGAAAATTTTCCCGCTAAATTTAGTGAAAAATTTCCCTGCTAATTTTAGTGGAAAATTTTTCACGCTAAATTTAGTGGGAAAAGACCTGCTAGATAGCGGAAAAAACTTTCCACACGCAAAAATTTACCAGAAAAAAAAATCTCTGTTAAATTTAGAGGAAAAATTCCCGCTAAATTTAGCAGAAAAACATTACCGCTAAATTCTAGCGGAAAAAAATTGTACCGCTAAATATAGGGGAAAACAATTCCCAAAAATTTAGCGGAAAATATTTCTCCGCTAAATTTAGCGAAAATGTCCCGCTAAATGGGAGAGAAGCGGGAGAGGAGGGTGCGGATGAAGAGGAGGCGCATACCCTCCTCTCCCTTCCTTCCCCTCCTCCTCCTCAAGAGCTGCGCTCTAATTCGGCGTTACCGGGGACTGTAAACGTCTTTGATTTTTTAACCGTTAGTGGGTTAAATTTTTACGAACAAAAAAAGTAAACATTTTTATGGAGACCAAAGAAGTAAAAATTTAACACTTTCGTCATGCAGGCGTGCTACGAGTACACCTGTATGAAGGCAAACTTTAGGAGAAATTCTGACCTAAAGTAAATTGTAGGGGCGAGATTTAGTAACTCCAAATAAATGGAGAAGGCCAAGGTGTCTTAGCCTCTTTAACACAGTTCGAGTGTCCGTTTAGCGCAGCAGAGACTCTTGTGAACAATCAAGGAGTTCACTATTACCAGAGAAAACTAACAAGCCTCTTTGCCTCTGCGTCTGAAGTAATAATTTGTGAGATTTTTAGTATCTCTTGAATTTTTTCACCCATACATCAAGGTTGATTTAATAAACGATGTTATACTGCACCTTTTATTGCATAATAATCATAAGCAAGACATGTAATTTTGAAAAAAAAACTATTATGCATGGGAATGAAAAACCAACCAGTCGATTGATTAATCAGTTAAAGGTGGTGATTATTCGGGTTAAATACTTTATTCAACGCCCAGCCATTCTTAAAATACGTGCATCGCAATATAGGTATTCCCGAATTCTCTCGACAGTATTTCTGCCCAGCACGGCTTTGAAGGGAGAGTCACCAGTAACTTCGCGAGAAAGTGCACGCTTCCAGAGTTTCGGAAAAGAAGGGTTCAATTGCAAAAATACAAATTACTTCAAAGATGCTTTCCAATAGATCTCCCAGATAAATGATAAAAGCCTACAGATCAGAACCATCAAGGCACACTGCAGGCAAACACCAATACTTGCAGCAGGGTGTTTTCACGTCGGATCGTAAAATAACTATCCGGAGCATATATATCTTTTTTTTATTTCTGTAAGAAATATATGTGAAAGCCATAATAATGGGAGGAACATTCAGCTATATGTGAACGTCGTAGCTAATGTTATTCCCCAGAGATGTAAAATTCAGTATATCAAGGCGCGGACATTGCTGAGATTTCACTATGGTAATTTGCACAGCCGCCGATGTCACCCCAAAGCAGGCACGTATTTAAATTTTTTTCTTTTCGTTTTATAGACAATTTACAATATGCACACGAAATAATTAAAACAACAATTATATATTTCTATGCGAAAAAAAAAGAAAAGTACGAAACACGCGAGAAAAAAATGTTTTAGAGACATTTTCACAAATTATTTACCAACAAATATCTTTATGCAAAACGCCTCAAAATATATCAATATGTGCGTGTTGAAACGCAACTTATATTTGTTCTAGCCATCGTTGTAGTGTTGTTAATAATGCACAAATATAGGTCATTTCTCTAAAAGTAACAAAATAAGAAAACTGCGCGTAAATATGTAATAAAAGACTCAAGCTTTTATTTCTTTTGAATTCTCCTTATACTCCTTGCATTAACTTGAACTAACTTATGATGGTAAGATGTTCAGTAACATATAACATCCAAGTAAGAAAAGCGACAACAAACCTTCACTCCAATTGAGCTATAGCTTGTCTTCGTAATAGGGGCTTTGCCGCATGACGTCGCCTCTATAGAGATATTCTCTAGAACCGACGACGTTTGTTGAACGGTGCTGCTTTATTGCGGAGCGTAGAATGTCATCACAACTTGAAACCATGGTACAAGGAAGAATAAAATAACGGACGCCACAACACAAAATCTCAAGAACAACCGGAATTCATTCAACTCCACCAAAAAAAAAAGATCAAGAAAACAGAACATGACGTTGCGAAGATTTGACCAGACGTGGCTTGACAGGCTCAATCCCTGCAGCACTAGGCAGGATTGCAACCCCAAGCATTCGGCTGTCAAGCACCCGCAAATGTAACTTCCGTCAAGACTACGAGAACCGACCAACTTCCTAAGCTCAGGCTGTCAGATTATGAAGTTTCCTACACAGCTCCTGTGCGTGCGTTCGCATCTCAGAAAGTCTTACTGTTTCACGTTTTGTTTCATATTTCTGTTTTATTGTGCTGCCTCCCCCTCCCCCCCCCATTTTATTTTTAAGGCCATTGCTCCAGGCAGTTGTGAAACAGTAGGAAGGGCAGATTGCCTTGAAACTCAAGCGCGTACACCAAGGAAGTCCAGTCATTGAGTGACAAGGCGAGAAAAGTAGTATCCGGAGAGTCGCTATCTTGTTGTTCAATATTGTGAGTTGGAAACCAGACAACATCCGCTTACCATTTCGAAGTATCGACGTGAAACGTAACGTACACGTAAAAGGTTTAAACCGCAGGGACGTATTGTTTCCCTTTTGGTGTCACCATGCTAACCAAACATTTGAAGCCTGGAGAAAGGCATTAAAAAAACTCTCACATTAGCATTTAGAGACAACATGTCATGGAAGATTTCCCTCGCTTTGTTTACGTGTCTAGGCGCTTGAGTTTCAAGGCAATCTGCCAGTCATACTGTTCTCAACAGCCGACAGCGGTGACATCCGGCGGCACTCTTAGGAAATAAGAAGTGTGTGTGGGCGGGGAGGGGGGGAAGGTGGGCGCAGGACAAAACACGGAGAACCAGAAATATAAAGCAAAGTTTGGGAAGCGACTATCTGAGAAGTGAGCGCACGCAAACAGGCTGGTAAGGAAACATCATAATCTAAAACCCTGAGTTTAGGATGTGTTTGTGGGATCTCGTAGTCCTGAGGGACATATTTTTGCGGGTGTTCGGTGGTGAATGCCCGTTTTCGAAAGCGTGTCTAGTGTCGTAGGGATTCAGCCTGTCAAGCCACGTCTGGCGAAATCTTCGCGACGTCATTTTATGTCGTCTTAATCCTTTCTGCTTTTGGCGTGGTCGAATAAACTCGGCTGTTCTTGAGATTTTGTGTTGTGTGGTGCGTTTTCTTTTATTCTTCCTAGTCCCGTGGTTCTAAATGGACCACGAAATAATTTTTCCGCATTTTTTTGAAAATGAACACGCCAAATTAATCGTCAATGTTCATGGAACCCGGAGCAGGAATCTGTTTTCGTTTCATTACCTCCAGATTTGCACGAAAAAAACAACAAAGAAACACATAAAAACTCACGTTTGCTTTTCTAGTCTTCTCGACCGGACTTGGCCACCAACATGTGAAATCGCGTGGCAGTGACGTAAAGTTTGCCTTTCTACCGAAAACGGAAGTTCTACCAGCCGAGCGAGTGAGCCGCATCAGTCATGTGTCGCGTTCCGTCGAAACGACGTCTTCACGTCGACGTCCCGACGCAAGGACGTCGAAACGACGTCACCTACTAAGGTTTGCATGAACGCCGATTGCTTGGTAGGACTCGTTGGTCAGCGACGCTCGTGCGATCAAGGCCGTCGCCATGGATACGTCGCAGCTGAGTGAAATGCAGCTTAATGTTTAGTGAAAATCCGGGCCTTGTTCCGTTCGGCGGGACGGACATGCGGCAAGACGAGAACTCGCCCGACAAGGGATGTAGCAGTTCGGCGTCGGAACCCGCCACGGAGGAGTGGCGATTACTCAGTACAGAATGGTAGGTTCACAATTCAGCTGCGAACATAAGACGCTAGAAATGAAGTAATATGAATTTTTAATAGAATTCCTCCAGGAGAAAGCTATTGTGCTCTCGTTGACGGTGCGGCTTATGCAACCTTATGTTAAACTCGGTCATTTCCGTTGAGGGAATTCATCGACAATTTAATCGATTGTGAGTACAGTTGAAGTGACACACTACTCGTATTCAATACGGAAGCTAAATTTAATTGACGTGCTGGTAAAAAAGTGAAAAGAAAATCTCCGACACTGTGGATGTTGCGGCAAATTCGTTAGGAGGAGCAAGCTACCGCCAAAGTAAAAAAAAGTTTCCCCACGTGTCATTTTTCAGTCCACCCATTCATACACTCAGCTTCATTTTGAGAGTTCGAGGGAGAGAGTGTAAGATATAGTTCCCATTTATTTGCCAAAATTACGTGCTAAAAATTTATTTTGCCCTTCTTAATCTCGCGTTCCTGTTTTATTTTGATCCCATAAACGATATCCAGTCAGTAAAATTATGTGTAAAATCGTTTCGTGGTCCCTTTAACTTATGACGACTTCCTAAGCATTGCAATCAAGTAGCACCGTTATACAGACTTTGTCAGTTCTAGAGGATATCTATTTGGAGCCGATGTCGTGTTGGCAAAGCCCTATAAAGAAGATAAGCTAGGTCAATTTGCGAGAAGGTTTGAGTGAAGGTACAGGCTCAATTAGAGGTAAAATGCTACTCAGTATGTTGTCATCACAGGTTAGTTCAAATTACGGCAAGGAGTTAAGAAGAGTTTAAGAAAAATAAAAGGTAGAGTTTTCTTTTTTTTTTAATATTGACGTGCATTTATTTTTTTACAGAAATGGCAGGTGTCTGCATTAATAGCAAAACTGAAATAATAGGTAAGTAATTTTTTTATATACTCGTAATCTTCGTTTTAGGACGCACATTCTGATATATTTTGCGCCATTTTTCGATAAAGTATTGTGTTGGTATAAAATTGCCGGACATATTTCTAAAACCGGTATTTTTACATGTTTCATCCATCTTGTTTTGCAAAGAAATATATAGTTTTCATTTTTAATATTTGTTGTGTATGTAATAAATTGTCTATAAAACAAATAAAAAAATTAAAGACGTTTACAATTTTCTGTAACGCCGAATTACAGTTCAACTCTCGAGGAGAGGGAGGGGAGGGCATGGAGGCGAAAGTATGCACCCCCTCGCTCCCCTCTAAATTTCATGTTAAATTTAGCGGAATCACTTTCCCACTAAATTTAGCTGGATAATGGCACTATTAGATGCGTGTGACGTCACGTGACGTCACACGTGACGTTATATATCACATGCTTTCGATAATGACGTCACGTGTGATATCATTATAGGAAACGTCCTATAATACGACGCGCGGTTACGCCGATGGCGTCGCCGGTCAATCTGGAACGGGCACCTAAGACCTGCGCTCTAAAACATGAAAGACGTTTACAGGTCTATGTAATGCCGAATTAGAGCGCAGCTTTTGAGGAGGAGGAGGGAAGGGTATACTCCTCCTCTCTCTCCGTACCCTCCCCTCCTCCTTTTCAGCTCCCGTTCGACTTAGCGGGAAACCTTTTCCTCTAAATAAGCGGGAAATGTTTCTGTTAAATTTAGCGCGGAAATTTTTCCGCAAAATTTAGTGTGGAAGTTGTTCTGCTAAATTTAACGGGAAATTGTTTTCACTAAATTTAGCTTGGAAATGTTTCCATTACGTTTAGCGGGACAATTGTTCTACTAAATTTAGCGGGGAACTTTTTTTGCTACCTCTAGCGGGAAATTATTTTGCTAAATATAGCGGAAACTTTTTCCCGCAAACTTTAGTGTTGAAATTTTTCCGCTAGATTTAGCGCAAAAAATTTCCACTAAATTAAGTCGAAAAATATGACGGGAGATTTCTTCGCTAAATATAGAGGGGAAATGTTTCCGCTAAATTTAGCGGGCAATTCCGTTTTCCGCTAAATTTAGCGCAATAAATTTCGCGGTAAATTTAACAAAAAAAAAGTTCGGCGAAACGTTTTTTGCGGAAGTTAGCGGGAAACTTATTTTCGATAAGTTTAGTGGGTAAATTTTTTCGATAAGTTTAGAAGAACATTTTTTCCGCTAAATTTAGCGGGGAAGTTTTCGCATAATGCATCGTGCGGTCACGCCCTGTTGCATTATTCCGATAATTCAACGCGCGCGGTTACGCCGACGCCCACCGCGAACGGCGAACGCGTCGCTGCTCTAGCCGGAAACGGGCGCCTAAGTTTTAAAATCTTTCGTAAAGTAGACAGTGGACAGACGTATACTGATTGGGTGATGTTGCATTTTTGTAGTACATGTCGGGATTTCATGGTGCATATATATATATATATAAATATATATATATATATATATATATATATATATATATATATATATATATATATATATATATATATATATGTGTGTGTGTGTTTTCCGGAGAATAAACTTCAGTTGCAAGTAGCGCTCTGTGTTGTTCGTTCCTTTTACTTGTCCGTTGTTTTAAGCGCGTTTACCCTCAAACACATGGATCACCAACACGCCCAAGTGCATACCCTTCTACGCCTAAGAGCTGCGCCTCTAAAAGTTTAACTACATATGCCTGCTTTGATGTGACATTGGCGGCTGTAGCTAATTACCATAGTGAAGTCCCGGCAGTGTCCGAGCCTCGAGCTTCTCAAGTTTATATCTCTGGGAAATATTTTGCTACGGCGTTGACATATTGCTGAATGATCTACCAAGAACACGGCTTTCACTTATATCGCTTACAAAAATATCAAAATATATAACCCGAACAGTCGTTGTAGGACCTGACGTGGAAACACCCAGCATTGTTCCTGCGCTCTCCTCGCTTGCGGACAAGCAGGCAAAATAAATTCAACTTGTATGCAGTTTTATTTAGCACACCTAAAACCTCGAAAGGGGTAATTACATTAACACAACGGTGAAAATAAGTCTCAGACACGTCGTATTTAAGCACAATTGCATACGCTAAACTTTGTCCTCAGAGCAAAGTCACCAAGCTGTTTCGCTGCCCCCCCCCCTCCCTCCCTCCTCCTCCGCAATCATAACCCCTTCAAAAGCAGACCGGTAAAGTTTTATGACTTGGGAGCAATCAAATCAAAGCCTCTGCTCTAAGACGTTCAAAAAACTATTTTCAGTTAACATTTTATAATTCACAAACCAATGCACTTTTTCTTCTTTTTTTTTCTGGTGTCGTAATGATTTGGCGAAGAAAAACTTCATGCAAAGCTTCGAGAGGGAGAAATCACTTTATGCGAATTACACTACAACTCAGGGCATCTTTGGTCGCGAGATGATTCTTTCTTTTGTCAGCGTGTCGACACTTACTGGGCGTGGGGATCCACCTTTGGCATCCCCACAAACGACAGCGCGCGCACTATTTCTGCCCGCTCAGCCCTAGAGTGCCACTACCCAGGCCTTGACGTGCAGGCGTCTTGGCCGCGCTCGCGTCTTCCCGCGGTCACGTGTTCTCTATCTCGATCCAGAATAAAGGTTTGATACAATTACAATCGAAAAAGTATCCACGTCCAACGTTGTTCTATATGTGTTTTCACGTTATTTGAACCCGCGGGAGTTTCCAAGAGCTCGAACTCAATCATGTCCCCCGCAACAGTAAGCAGCCAAAACCAAAACACACCCTTCGTGCTGTTGTTGTTGTTGTTTTTTTGCTGTTTTCTATCGCGCTTGAACTTGTCTCTACGATGCGTTTATGTGCTTGATGGTCAGGAAATCACCACAGCAGGACATTCACCTGCGCCAAGAAGAGATGAAATCTTCATAAGTATTTTATTTTCTTATTTTATATCAGGTAGTTCTTGGCTTGGTGGGGCAGGAAATCGTGTAGACGAACTGGGATTGAGAGGATCCCGGCTGTTTTCACCGCCGCATAGAGGAAATGTGTCCTTAATTTCCGGGTCTTTTGGAAATAAATAAAGAAAAGTTAGTGCCGACCCTGGCCGCGAACGTTTTTGCATAGCGCTGTGCTCAGTCAAGCTGATATTGATTAAGAAAGTTAGGTCGGTTGCAGCACGCGATGTCTATGCGAAATGCTTCTGCTAGGAGCCGCACGGCGACGCCACTAGTTACAGGCATACGCTGCCAGATATTAGTGTACAGCTATTGCGAGATTACTTGGTATTAAATTGCCTTCGGAGTAATTTTGTGCGCTCATTGATTTTATACGTTGTCTGCCTGCCAAATGCAAGCTTCGATTGGTACAAAATCATTTGAACACCAAGAGCCCATTAAAAACGTCTTTCACAATGTTCGAGGTCTTACAATATAGGTGCATATATTTCTAGTGTGTTTGAACTAGGATTTTAGATGACGTTTGAAGAGTACAGTGTCAATTAGAATATATCAGATACGAATACGTTCTTATGTAAGCTGTTTTAGGTAAAGCAATTTCGGGGAGCATGGAAAAGTGCTGTCCATATTTAAACATTCAAAAAGACAATGAGCAAGTATTTACGTCAAAGAAATAATGGTAACTTTATTATCAACGACATAATTATGCTCGAAAGCCAGCTGAATTCAACTAACTTGATTAAAAGTGGAACTTTTGGCGTAATGATGCTAATTCTTGTAATAGAAAATTGGGAAAGTTGGGCGATTCAGCACTCAGAATATAAGCAAAGTCACCACACGTCCTCTGTGAGAGTCCAGTGTAGATCGTTCATCAAGTGAGCCAACACAGCTGTTCAAAGGAAATTGTTCGAGATTGAACTCAGGCACCCTGTTCGAGACTGTGCCGTCGATTTCATGGTGGCATAAAATAACTGCAGCATTCCGACAAACGAAACATCTATTAAAATCATACATTCCGAATGTTTCAATGAACATTAACCATACGGAAAGAGTCGGTAGGCTTCAAATGTATTGTTTTTATATTATTTAATGTGTTCTCTGCCACTGGTGTCCCGATGTTGTCCTTCCGATCACACCTCTTCTTCCTCTACTCCTCTCGCAATATTATAGGGTGCGGAATAAAGTGCAAACAGTGGAGCGCGTCGGCCTTCGGTGCATGCAGCGCCAGCCAAGAGGCCCCCAGGAACTGATAAAACTGCGGAGTGCAGAGAGGGGCTGCGAGGGTATGCATGGTGCGCACATCGGAGTACCTGCACACTCTGGCAGCCCCCTTCCACCCCGTAGTTTTATCAGTTCCTATACAGTCTTTTTCATTCACTCTCATCCCAAGTCACCTGGTACACCCACGCGGTATGAGACGACAAAATATAAAGACATTTCAAATTTTCTATAGTAAAAAAATTAACGTGAGGCAAAACGATAAAAACGGTGTGTAGTGTTTTCGGAGGAATTGTTTCTTTATGTTAATCACACAAGTTGTATAGGCACAAGAGGTGCTGTTGTAGGTAACACCACATACAACGGGGTGACGGGTAGGCTTGTATCCTGAGTGTCTTCTATTGGCGTGGCGACGGCAAAACTATGCTTTTTGCCGATACTTGAATTATCGATATTCAAGATGGCGTGTGCCTTGTAGATAAGGTGAATAGTCGGTGAGAGGTGAAGAGTTCAGGAGAAGCAGCTCTCACCTCTTTGCACTTTAGTAAAGCGAACACTGCAGAGAAAGCCGCCTCCTCTCCTGAGCTTGCTCTGCTAAGGTGGAAAGGGGGGAGGAGCTTTCCCAGAACTACTCAACCGTCACCGCAGTACAGTTTGCAAGTCCGGCTACAGGGCGCTGCCATCTTGATCGCTGGATTGCGCTTGGACGCGTCCTAATCCGATTAAGAAGCCTTGATAACGCGTCATAATCGGGTTATGGCCGCGCCCAAGCGCACCGCACTGGTCAAGATGACGGCGCCCTGAAACCGGACTTGCAAACGTGTATAGACCGTTCCATTAGGGTCATAGCAGAGAGGGTGATAAGAGAAAAAATGACCTCTCCCTCTCACCCCGCATGTCGTCTGTTCTGCCGATTGGGCAGTACCTGGCATACGGCTGGCGTGCAAACTCTGTTAAAAATCGCGTCATTTTGGAAATTTCAAGCGCAGATGCTCATATTTTCGTATTCCAGTTATCATGTAATACTATGCTAGATAAAAAAAGACTAACAGGGTCTAATTGCGCTGTTACCTGCATGCAAATAAAAAAGAACATAAGGAGTACCAGTGCCAGATTGGCCGGTCTCCTCCGGCGAAAAGTAAATCCGGTTGCTGTACCTTTTTGCTATACAAAGCCTCGCACTCGTGTAGGCCTTTAGCGACCATGAGTGCAAGTCTGTAGTAATAAATAGAAAACGAGAAGCCGTTTACAACTCCCTGTAACGCCGAATTAGTGCGCAGCTCTTGAGGAGGAGGGGATGACACGGGGGGGGGGGGGGGGGGGGGGGTCACGTAACCGAGGGGGGTCTCAGCGTGGCCTCGGGAGGGGGGGGTCACAGCGACCTCGAGGAGGTAGGGCGGAGAAAATTTTCCGCTAAATTTAGCAGGAAAATTTTATGCTAGATTTAGCGGGAAAATTTTGCGTTAGATTTGGCGGGGAAACTTCTTCCGCCAGGTTTAGCGGGAAAAATTTTCCGCCTACAATGGATAGCCGGGGAAAATTTCCTGCCTGAATATGGCGGGAAAATTTTCCGCTAGATTTAGCAGGGAAAGTTTTCCACTAAATTTAACGGGGAATATTTTCCGCTAAATTTAGCGGGGAAAGTTACCCATCATGCACCGCGCAGTTACGCCGACGGCGACGCCAACGGCAACGGCGACGGCGACGCCGCCCAAACCGGAAACGGGCGCCTAAGAGCTGCACTCTAAAACGTGCTCTCCTGCCGCAATATACGCAGTCGTTGAGGGTAGAACTGCCGGCTAACTCAACTGCTATATAAGTAACGGAAAAAAAGATTTGCTAGTTGATCATTTGCCAAGCTAGAACAACAGGTGAGCTGTGGCGCCTACGATTTGGAGAAGCCAAAACTATTCTAAGAACGCGAACCACTTCACAACGGCAGCCACGAGCGGGAGTTCTTTGAATTTCCGTACAGCCCGCCGCTACAGCCCAAAGATGGGAGAATGGCAACCTCCCCGGTTTGTCGTCTGCTGGCGTAGTTGGGCGCGTGCCACTCTCTCTCGTTTTACCCCGCCGAACCCGCTGAATTTCCCGGATGTATGGAGAGGGCACTGCTGTCGAGCAAATGGTGCCGCCCAGAGAGCGCTAAATGGAATGGTCCATAGCTGCCTTACCTCTCCGTAGAGTAGCACGTATGGAAGTTGCCCCGCGCTCCGCTGTTCGCATTTGATTCGTACTCGATAGTACCGCGTGTTCTCTTGAGCTGTTCTGGGTATGGACTTCTCCAAACTTAGGAATCACGTTCTATCCCGCCAAAAACTTTAGCGGGCTCATGACCGGGCATGTCTTAGCGATAAGCGTTTCCCCGGTATATTTAGCGGGATAATATAATTTGGCGTGCGCCCACATTCGATTTCCCAGTAATCTTTATCGGTGAAACGCTTCCAGCGTAATTAAGCCAGATGTAAGTGCGATGAATTTAAAGTGTTACAAAGTCAGGGCGTTACACTTCCCGGTTACACTTTTGGATTAAAATACTTTTGCATAATTTTTTTTGTTTATTACAGCCCAAGTACAATTCATCCTGCAAACCTTTCCGTGGGCATAACACGCAATCGGTGAGTCCATTTGCTGCACTCTGCGAGGCGATGGCACGGTAACCATGAATAGGCCTAAACATGTTGCAGAGTGTCACAAAACAGTAGTTCGCGCAGTCTCTTTTACTGCTGCAGCAAGCTAGGCATCAGCCGAACGGCTCATTCTCCGCCCAAAGGTAGCGCTAGAGGTCACAACCAGATGCCAAAGTCTCAGCCCGATCTGGATAACTTAATCAAAGGTTATAAGTGATTTTCTAAAAATTTCAATGGGAAAATGGCGGCCGACGGAGTTTTCGAATACATGGGGTTCTATGACACCAGAAAACCGAAAACGGGCGAAATTGGGCTCCATTTTACCATTGAACTTTTCAGGAAATCACTTATAACGTTTGATAAAGTATCGGATTGGGCTGAAACTTTGGCATCTGGTTGTGACCTTTAGCGCTACCTTTGGGCGGAGAATGAGCGTCCGCAATGCCTCGTTTATTTTTGTGGTAAAAAAGCAATGTAATTTTTTTGTGAGCTCCCCGTGGTCCTCGATGTGACATCGTGCGGAACGTTGAACGTGTCAAACATGATCAGCTCAGGAGACGTAATAATTTCCTATGCGCCTAAAACACACGCTTTCGGCTACGCAATTTGGCCAAACTCCATCTGTAGATATTAATGACCTGCTCTAGAAAAATCGTCCTCAAGCATTTCTTAAATCGAAGAGTAGGTAGCGACATATAAATTTCTGCTAAAAGAGGTGCGCGAAGTGCAACGTAGGTGATTTGAAAGTTATAAAACACGAACCTAAAAAACATACATAAAAAACTGTTTTTATAGCGCTGTTTTCTTTTTTGTGACCATGTCCGGGCGGCGCCTTTTGTAACGCTCTGTTTCGCGATCGCCGTGGTCAGCAGCGACGGATCCACGGCTGCCCAGGCCTGCGTGACCGCCTACAAAGCCACTGCGAGTGGCGGAAGAGCGGCGTCGCCGTGGCCCTGGTCCACGCCGGCCCCCTCTCAACGACGATCACGAGCGACCTCCAAGACGGCAGACCGCAACTTCGACAGACGCAGGGTGTGCGCAGGCAACGGAACGCATCCTTTCGATCCTTCAAGCCGGGCTCCGACCGCACCCAGACACCGTCACAGGTGACGGGTCCCCGCTCACTCGACTCACGAGGGGAACAAAACGGCACGCGCTGACGGCGACTCGGCGCAACTTCCCTCCTAATGCCGGCCAGCACGCTGCCAAATTCCCTTCGCGGCGTCGGCGAAGGGCGGCGTCCCACCGCCTTTCGATGTCACAGACTGGCCTCGACTGTGTTTCAAGAGATCTTGCAACACTGCTGCTTAGAGCGCAGAGTGTGTCCACCACTCCAGACAAAAGAGAAGTCTCACCAAGTTCCAGGCCTTGAGGTGGAGATACTGTTGCAGACAAATACATACTCCCCTGCCCGGCCTTTCTGCGGCTTGTCTAGCCCACCGTCTTCGACGGGAAGTGCGTCCACTGCCCGCCACGCAGACCCCGCCGACGGGGGGACTAGCCCAACCAAGGCCACCATCGCACACCTGCTTCGAGAATGTTCCTCTCGACCCTCCCTCGCCTACTCTACGGGACTTCGTCGCCCACCTTCGAGAAGCGAGAAGAGGACCGCTGGATCCCCCTTGGACCGTGCTTCTCCCGAGGCTCGGACCCACGCATCCAAGCCGGGAAGTGGTCTCCCGAGCGGATAAGATATCGACGGAAATCCACGAAGACCCTACAAAAAGCAAAACGACCGTCCGACGCCAGAGCGTCGAACCGAAATTTTTATCGGTTCGGTTCCGGTTCGGGCTTACGGCTGTCGGTTCGGTTCCGGCTCAGTTCCGGGGAGCAAAAAATAAAGGCTCAAACCAGCTCGATCGGCCTCGAATTGAGAATATATTTTCCGCGTTGTTCTGGCCATATACACAATCTACGCTTCTCGTGAAACGATTAACTATATAAGCTTTCTCCTATCATCCGTGCAACTTACTTTTGTTTTTAGCTAACAAATATAATTTTAATTTTAATTTGACGCAAGTTTTAATTTTGACGCCAAGAGTAGAAGGAAATCTACAGTAACGTATACATCACGTCGTCTTCATACGACTCAACACTCGTTAACCAGTAACATATATTTTACCTGAATCAAAATGTTTAAGTACAAGAGTGAAGAGTTGAGCTTGTCGGCACATGCCTGTAAATAGATCAGCTTGAAATTTACAACGCGCGTAATGTTTCTACGTTTCTGCTTCGTGTGTTCAGCTAAATTCTAAGAAGTTCAAGCTGGTTTATTTACACGGTATAAAATATTGTCGCGAAGTGTGGTAGATCGCCTTAAAATACTCCGTGATTGGTACAACTTTGTGCCGCAGTATTAAAAGTGAAATCGTGATTGTGTCCTTGAACTAAGGAATTAATTAGATCACATAAAATTATGAAATGAGCACCTCAGTGGCCATATATATCACGAAATATGGTTTACAAAATACGTTTGACAGTTTATATATGTATATAGATGACGTACACAACTGGGCTAAAAGCAATGAAATTCTCAGAATTTCACAAAAAGTTTTTAGAGAATTCTTTTCAGTCAATTTTTTATAGAAACACCGAGCGGCAATCAAAATGCTTGTTGTTCTAACCAAACATTTCGTTTGCACTCAGCACCGCATGCATGCAACTAATCATGCAGCAAGGTGAGTAATCGCAATTGTTCACTCTAATCTATACGTAAATTCGCAAGCCCAGAACGTGAATCTGGCCCAAAATAGCGCTTGCCCAAGTGAACTTTTCTCATACAGGAGAAGCTGGCATAGCCTGGCTGCTGAGGTTTGTTCTTGACAAGCAAGATGCCGGTCAATTTAATTTGCAAATGAGAATCACCCTTGCTAATTGATCATTTTAACGTGATAGCGTTAAGGAGCTCATGTCGTAGAAAAGCTGAGCGTCGGTGGCGTGACTGGAAAATCTTGATTCGTCGATAGGATGATGACGTCAGAGCTCAGCATGCCCTCACGCAAGAATTTCAAACAACCCACAATGCTCACGTGTGAACCGTGACATCACGCGTGGAATGAGAGTGATTAAAACATGACATGTAAACTAGCGAACTCAAAAGGTCGCCGTATGTCTCAAACGATTTCACTTTTTAATGTAATCTCTTTGTCTTAAAGAAAAAACAATTAAGAATTTGAGGCCGGATTCGAACCCACGACCTTTCGTTTTCGAGTCGGACGCCTTCGACTAGGCCCACGCGAGGCACGCTTGCGCGGCAAATGAGTAATGCGTGATGCAAACGAGGCCCGTTAAGGCTATCGCGTGCCACTTTTGAGGCGAAGCTTAAGCGTCCTCCAAGATTCTTTTGCTGTTAAGTGAAATAGTGCAGTATTTCACGTTCTACTTGACATGGCAGCTACTTAATTGGACACTTTCTTGACGGTTTGCGTGCGTATTCGTCATAGTTCCTTGCCGCGTGCGCCCTTGTTTACTTTGTTTTTGTCCAGCCCACAGACACATAAAAGTATTGTTCACCACATAGAAAGAGAGCAATAACAGACTTTTATATGCTTGAGAAGTTATATGTGTGAGAAACACATAGTTAGCTAAATTAGCTTTAAAATCAGTGAATGTGTGCGTAAGAATGTTCCATATCACTTACAACGTGCCTGTCAAGAGGTAAAAGCAGCCGGGAAATATTGACAAGGAACACACTTTCAAGATAATTTGGGGGACATGTAACTGGGGTGGTCGGCCCTTTATTTATGTTGTCAAAAATTCAGTTAGTAATTATAGAATATATTTTTTTATAACGATCAATAACTTTTACTTTATAAAGTTCTACATAACCGCTTGAGACTGACGCGGAAGGACGATACTCAAACTACGCGAGCTGTGTAAAAGTGTTTTTCTGTTTGCTGATACGCCAAACGGTACGCCAAAGGGCTCTGTGCTCTACATGATAAATCGGAAGTCAAATACATGAAAATGTAAAAAAGAGAGAGATAATTAATGTTGTTTTTCTAAATAATCTTTTACAGAAACGCTTCACTGCAAAAAGTGATGCTGCAAAGATGCACGCAATGAAATTCATAATTCTCACTCATGAAATAGGGCGAAGGACAGACAAAGATTCTCAAAATCTCAGTATAAACTGCATTTAATCAGCTTGCGTGAGCTCAAAACTTCGCGAAATACTGCCTCAGGAGGCTAATGTTATATTCGGTTTTACTCTGCACTTGTTTTCGGCCCCTCACCTACAACACTATGCTTGAATGGTCATGCGCTTTCGAACCTTTTCTCTAGGCTGCCATATATCATCGCGAGACTGCTATAAATACTGCTGCAATCCTTTACAATTAGGACATCTACCGCTAGTGTTGCGAACATCACATCACATCTGAAAGCTGAACTGTTTAACATGTTATGCACGTGACGTCATCACACTATTGGCTGGTGGCCTGGTGGTCATTGTGATTTTTTCTTCCTGAGAAAATCCCGAATCTCGATGGTGCAAGATGCACGCTGCAGTATGTTCAAGCTTAGTGAAAGCCAAGTATTTTAAAGGGCCGTATTATTATTCTTAGTGCATCGTCGTGAGGAACGGCGCAAGAGTCTGGCACGACAAAAACGTGCTTTTTAGCACGAGCGTTTCTGCACACAAAGTAGTTTCCGGGGTCATGCTTTTTGGTCTGCGCCAATGATGCGAGAGGGTACCTTACAACACAGTAAGTTTTTAAAATTAACCCCCCTCCCCCGACACATACACACACACGCACACACACACACACACTTCTTTTTACAGAGGAGCTGTTAAGGGCTAGTTTCCCCAGTATCGTGTCCGTCAGCAAACAAATGATGACACTAAAATCTGGACAGCTACCGCCATTTATAGACGACGGCAACCAGACAACCGGCTTGCCGGTTGTCTGGTTGCCGTTGCGTATAGATGGCGGCAGCCTCTCCAGCCTTTCCACTCTGGCTTTCCGACTTCCAGCCGGCCATTACTTCATTCCCACCATAGTACAGCTTCGCTGGTCTTCCTTCTCACCAAAGTGGTAAGGCTAAAAGTATTCCTGAGGAATTGCCTCCTCCATTCGTCTGTGCTTATCCGACAATTTTATTCGTCACTTGTTAACAGCAACCCTTCACTGCTTTTATCTTGCACCCCGTGAAGTTCAAAGGGGGGCAGAAAACATATCGGGTTGGAATGTTCATGACTTTTCTGAGGCGTACTGGTCCTAGTCAGACCCAAGTATACTTGCACAGGCCGCCACTGATTCAGAAGAATCACGGTGAAATTGCGATGATAAAAATAGACTATTTCTATTAGTCTTGCCTTCCCAAAGATTGATGTCATAATTGTGGGATCAAAACCACCCGCCTGACGCCAGCTTTCCTCGAGCGCGGCTCATGGATTGGACAGGTGAACCGCGTGAGCACTGTTCATCGGCCGGGGGCGCATCCAAGAAGGAAGGGGGGGGGGGGGGGGGGGGCGACGAGGGCGAACAACGCTCCCCCCCCCCAAAAAAAAAGTCGACCCCCCCCCCTTCCTTTTTTCGCGAGGGCAATTTGACATCAGTGACCCCCCCCCCCCTTCCCGGGGCTACGCAGAAAGAATGGGAGAATAGTATCCTTACAAATTTTCCCGCACCCCCTCCCAAAACGGAAGTTCTGGATCCGCCCCTGTCATCCGCTTGTAAACAATCAACACCTCGGCGGACACTTGGGTAGCGGCTCGTGTCCAACCACTGCGGTGATGAGAATAGCCGAGCTCTAACAATGCCTGGAGCTCAGCACGCGTTTTCTTGCTTTCCAGCGCTTGAAGGGCAAGTATGATTAACATTGGCGGCATAAGACAGGCACCGAGGCCACGTGGCCACTTCTGGCTCCGAGTTGAGGGGATGAACGATGCTCATATTTCTCTAATTTTTTGGCGAACTGCATTGCCTGAAAAAAGAGCAAAGCCAAGTTCAATCAGTTATTAACGTTAGGGAGTGATCCTAAGTAGTATTTAGTGATGTATAGAAATCTTTTTATAGCATTTTAAGCAAAATACAGAGGGGGTCGAAACTTGGGCAACAACTTGAAAACGACGCTCCTGTGAGACATACAGCGACTACGCCAACGTTCGGCTCTCCCTCTGAGGTTACTATGCCCTTCTTATTTTAAAAGGTATTCCTTCTGTACACACATGTAGTTCTATGTAACGTCATGCTAATAAGTCCCCATTTTGTAATTTCAATACTTTTATTCTCGGGGACATCTTTTTGGATGCAGTTAAGCAACAACGACAAAATGTTTGGGTGCCCCCAATTATGTAGAGTGGTCTTGCAACATTTTGTTTATTGTACTTTCAATAAATACTGTTAAGAAGTAACCCCTGATGTTGATAGCTTGCAGAAAAAGATCCATTAGTTTTCTCATCCGCGCAACAGCAGATGCAGAAAAAATAAAAGCAGGAGACAGCTGTCGATCCCCTCCTCAACTCGCAATTTGAACAAGCGGCCACGTGATCTGGACGCTAATTATATA